>JBBMFX010253834.1:0-19908 GCA_037832545.1 Rhabdalestes septentrionalis | reverse complement strand
GTGTGTGTGTGTGTGTGTTTGTGTGTGTGTGTTTGTGTGTGTGTTTGTGTGTGTGTGTGTGTGTGTGTGTGTGTGTGCGCGCGTGCGTGCGAGATATGAATTAGAAATATTTATATTTCAAAATTTTTAATATATATTTTATACATTTGTATTGAATATAGTATTTATATTTTCATTAAATGAAAAGAATTATGGGTAGCATTTTTTAATAGCTACTCACTATTTAGCATGTATTAAGCATAGGTAAAGTCTTAGTTAATACTTTGTTAATCATGTTTTAGTATTTATTTCTCATCAATTAATCATTAATAAATAAATCTATTAATGTTTTGTTTGTGATGAATAAGTCCATCAAAAGAATGTATTATTTTACTTAAGAAATGTTTAAGAAATGACTGATTTAAGCATCTATAAGTAGCTTCACTTAAGTATTGTTCATGATTTATTATGCATTTATTAATACATTTGTTGATTATTTGGTAAACATTGTTTAACATTGTTTTATTATGTTACTGTTTAGGTTTACGTGACTATCCGTAATAGATGCAATATTTCACAGACCCTTATTAAAAGTTGTTTGTGTGAATAAATGCTTTGCAATCACTTACCTAAAGTGGCGTTGGATAGTGTAGTTGGATAGTTAAGTATATTTTGAAAGCTTTCTAAAGTGTGTCTTGTCTGTGTTTTACAAAACATTTACAACTGATTTACTAAGGCTTGTATTACTTAAAAGGCATACAAACTACATTGAAGTTATCTTATGAATCAATTATTTTAACTTAAATGCTTAAGAAATGATTTAGCATCCATCTGTATGTAGCTTTACTTAGGTATTGTTCATCATTTATTATGCATTTATTAATATCTCTTTTGAACGTTGTTTAACTTTTTTTATTACATTACTGTTAAGGATTACAGGACTGTCCTTCATGGATGCAATATTTTACAGGCCTTCATTAAAAGTAGTTTGTGTGAATAAATGCTTTACTAACACTTACCTAAAGCAGGATGCATGATTAACTCAAGAGTTATGACTGGATAGTTAAGTATATTTTGGGAGCTCATATAAAGTGTGTCTCGTCTATATTTTACAAAGCATTTACAAATGACTTATTAAGGCTTGCTCATGATTAACTCAATAGTTGTAACTAGTTGCTTAAGTATAAGATGGCCAACGTCATGAAACCACACTGTGACAGAAAATATAAAATATTTATTTGAATATTTATCATATATAGAATATGCAGCCATATATATAACGATTCTCTCTCTCTCTCGTTTCCTAAACTATGATTATCATGATACTGTTAGTAAAAAACATTCAAAAACAACATTCACAAATCATAACACATCACATTTATTGCACTCTGTGGTCCAGCTTTGCAGAACTAGAGGAATAAATCTAACCTAGCCGGTTAGCTTAATTAGCAACTTACCAAATCCATCTACATCCAAATTCAACTAATTCTCCAGTTCTAATTCAATCAACTCCCAATTTTCCTCAGTGTTAAACTTCTCTCTCTTATTTCTCCATATATACACATAAATACATCCAAACAGAGAAATTATGTTTTCTAACCCCTTCTAACACGCTTGTAACTAGCATGCTGCTGGCTTGTGTGGTATGGACCCCAGGGCTGCCTGATGAAATGGCCTGATCCAAATTATTCACCTCCTCAATATTTTATTATTCTGATTCCAACAACATTTTTCATCAACTTGTGCATTTTAAACCTAGCACCCTTGTTCTATTAATATTGATTATTTGCATAATAATTAACTTGTCTGTTTAAACCTCAAAATTGTACTCCTTTTATCATGCTTATTTTTTAATTTATAACATTTTTAATCAAGTAATTAATTTAAGGTTTGATATATGAATCAATTCCATTTTGTAACTATGGGCTACAAGCATTTATTCACACAAACAACTTTTAATATAGGTCTGTGAAATATTGCATCCATGACGGATAGTAAGCCTAAACATTAACATAATAAAACAATGTGAAACAAGGTTTACCAAATAATCAACAAAGATATTAATAAATGCATAATAAATCATGAACAGTACATATGTGAAGCTACTTATATATGCAATAATTTCTTAAACTTTTCTTAAGTAAAATAATACATTCTTTTGATGGACTTATTCATCACACACAAAACATTATTATATAATTTATTAATTAACTGATGAGAAATAACTAAAAGATAATTACTAACAAATGATTAACAAAGTATTAACTAAGATTTTATCCATGCTTAAAAATGCTAAATAGGGAGTAGTTATTATAAAGTGCTACCGAATTAGGTAATAGAAGTTTGATTTTTATAATAAAAGGCTTTTTAATCCATTTGGAGAGTTTTATTCCAAAATAACATGTGCAATAATCCTTGATTATATTGAAAACTGAAAAAGATTAATGTTCATTTAATGTTAAACACTTTTATTTATCTATTTAATAGAGACAGAGTAATCATAATATTCCTTTAATCATTTCGGTATGTTTAAAATATCATAATGGAAAAAAAGACCTGCCCCAGAACTTGATAACCAACTCATAGACAATACTTTCTCCCTAATACATTTATTACACCTCCATTCATGCCATTCATATGTGTGTTATTTATAGATGGGTATTGGTGTGTACTTAAAGATCATTAACAAAGCCTCATTTGACTGGGGGTTTTCAAATATTTGCAAAAAGCTGTTCAAGCTCTGAGTTCACTCAGAGTACTGTAATATATTTTCTAATGTTAAGCACATTGCTCAAATATAATTCCATATTTTTTGACCATGATGCTCAAATAGCATTAAATCAGAGACCACAACTTTAAATATTCAGACCAAAGGGAACCAAACAAGGCCAGGCCAAATCTCTGTTTGATTAAGTCACATGCCTGTACACAGTTAACCTATAAAGACTTCTGTGGTAACTATGGCAAGACACTTGCGTCTAGACCTGAATGTTTTTATGATTTTGACGTGTTTTAAGACCCGCAGCATGCGTCACATTTTAGGAATCATCACGATACACGGTAGCAGTGTCAGAAACGTCATCCGTTACCAACACAGGAAGGATGGGGAGCAGTGGTTTCCTGGAGTTTAGTCACCCCAGCTTCACAGAAAAGCAGTTCAGACTGACCTCTGGCATAAACTTCAGAGTCCCGCCTCTATCTCACATTGGCAGTTTAACCCTCCCAGCCCCAAACTACCCTCAGGGTTTTACTCAGCCAATTTTATTTCTGTTTTCTGAACACACACAGGCGTGTAATTCTTCTTCTTACACACATTACATCATTTCATATTTAGCAATTCAGCCCCAACTCCAAAAAATAGATAAGCTTTATTGTACCATAATGTATTAGAGGACAGGGTACATGCCCCAGCAAACTGGCTCTAGGCATGCCAAAAATGTATTGTCTGTCGTTCTGTATCTATCAAGACCACGTGTTTGAGTTGTTCTTTTACAAAATAGTGAATAAAAAATACGATTTTGTAGCAATAATTACAATTGGCAATAGTTATTTATATTAATTGCACTAAGCAGGGTTTCAGTTCATTATCAGTAGACTACAGTCAGATCCAGGTCAAGGATGGGTCAGTGAAGGACCAAATGCTTTTCTGTATCTTGACACATTAATGCAGAATTCAGACATGTTCACACACATGCATGTATATTATTATGTAGCTTAAAAGATGGCGTTGTCAGTCGGCTTTTAGAACCAGAACTATCAAGCAAGGTTTAGATGCAAAAATGTTAGCATGTAGATTTTATTGGAGTGCATTTGGTCCCCACTGTACTTCAATACACGCTCCAGTGGAATGTTTTATTGCCCAATTATTTATTTTTATTGTCTGAATGAAATTTATTGGCAAAGAAAACAAAATGTGGCCTTAAATTTACAATACCTTTGCATTAAAAATTGGAAAAAAAATGCAATGGATTCAAAGTAAGTGTCTCCAAAAGCTTTTAGTACAGCTTTTATGGGCAGCTGGTTGCCTGATGGTTAGGGAGTTCCTCCTGTGGTTGGAAGATCATGGGTTTGAATCCCAGGACTGTGAGTGGCACCACAGGAAGGTTCCTTTGATTAAGGTAGCGTCCCCACACACTGCTCCCCAGTCGCTGCATCACGGCTTCACTTGGTGCAGGGCGAAATACAGAGAGAGAAAATGTGTTCACGTGACTACAAGGGCCACCTTACTTTCTATTTTCTTTTTTGTGTTCTTCTAGGAGTATCTAACTGGGGTGGCTATGCTGTGGCGTGTGCCTTGTATGTTCTCAACCTGTGTGGCATCCATAGACGCTATGTCCAGAAGGGCCTGGGGCTGCTGTCTACACCTGAACAGCACAGCCAGTGGGCTGCTAACCTGCCGTCTGTAGACAAGGTACGATTCAGAGTGTTGGTGTGTGAAACAGGAAAAGGCGTTACCTTGGGGTGACTAATAAGACCTGGAAATGTTTTCCAGAGTTGTCAGTCAAGAAAACACTTTTGTGTCATGTTTTATTCATCACAACCAACTTCAAACTGAATGTTTCTGATTGTGTCACTGAAATTCCTGTATCTGATTATGTAAGAATATGCGCCTGGTTTTGTGTGCGCGCGCGTGTGTGCGCGCGCATGTGTGTGCTTGAGTAGAAGCTGTGCACAGACCTATTGGTTTTGGCTCCATCCTACAGTGACCAAAGCTATGTGAGTCATTAGAGGATAAGCCAGTCAACAATACAGGCCATTTTTATACATGTGGTCTACTTCTGACCACTTCAGACCCTGATCCCAGCAGAGATATAATTTCAGTAGCCACTGCAGCCCTCAAGTACTATCATGTTAACCCTCCATTCACCTCCTCCTCTCCTCTTTTCACCCATCCTTGCCCATGTGTGCTTCGCTCTTTTTCGTGGTCGACATGGTTTGACTCTATAATAACGTTGTTCCTGTTTTTCATTCCCACACCCACATGTGTACCCCAGAATAACAGACTAAATTAACTTTAGAATGTTAAATGTGTAGGAGAGCGAACATTGATTTTAAGCTATTTTACACCAATTTTACTAATATATTCTGAGTTAAAGTTCCACATAAACAAGTTGGCAAATTCTGGTGTTCGCATTGTAGGTGTAAAAGGATAATATAGATCTCTGACCACCTTAAACAGAGACATGTGTTTTTGTGTGAGCACAGGAGGAGGCGATGCTCCAAATTCTGGTGAAGCACGGAGTCCGCAGTGGAAAAACAGCAAACCTCGGACTGGAGGTAGATGGCCTGACCTTTTACCCCACCCACGCTGACCTTATACAGCGCCTGAGGGACCTTTCTATTGTCAAAGTGCAAGAATGATGTAATCTTTGCAGACAACATGCACCTATATCATAATGAATCAAATTAAGGACCACAATAGGAATTGTGCATAATGGAAAAACATTATTGACTGTTTGTTTGCTGGATGGTGCGGTGTGTATAGCTGTATCATGTTTTAAATGAATTGGTCAAATAAATAAATCAGTCAGTAAGTAAACAGATTAGTGTCAGCAGTTGTAACCTCACTTTAAACATGTTTTTCTCTATAATTGTATGGTTTTCTGAGCATAATCAAAGTAGTTTCCTAACTTTAGTTATGTTTTAATAAAATAAATTATAATTTAGCATACAGAGTAAATAAACCTGCCTTTCCCAGCTTGGGGGATAAATGGTCATTAGTTATTGACTATGGTAAATAGCTCCAGTGTGCCTTAAACATTTTCTTTTTATTCCGTCCTTGTAGAAAAGCTTGATAGCTTTTTGTTGCGCTTGCCTTTTCTCGCTGAAATTTGTTAAATTAGCTCACTAATTTACATTGAAATGAATGTAACGTTCTTTCCACGCCTGTGCATAATTCACACGATTGCAGTTAGTGGAGTTGGTTTAGAAAAATCTGTTTGTTCACACGTGAGCCGAAGACAATTTGTAACAACTCCCGAACTTCCCCACATGAGAACACATCCTTCCCCTTTGGACTGTGAGTCACTTTGCAGTGAGTTACTATGCATCAACAGGTTTCGCTTGCGCTACATTGAATCCCTGCCATCTTTGCTTTTAACAACCTTTGGATGGAAGGAGACAGTTGTGAAACAAAATTGGTACTTTCTAGATAATTTTCCGGAGGATGATTGCGTAAACCAAATGGGTATAACTCATCTTGAATCTCTGTAAACAACTGGAACACTAATAATCCTCAGTAATTCAGGACCACCCTCCTGTTGTTGGCTGTTTCTAATCTACTTCCCCAAAGTCAAGCTTCAGCGAGAGATAATAAAGCTTCTAAAGACAATCACAGACTGTTCTAGGGTGAGAAGTGCCCTGGGACACACGCGGGTGACGCTTTTGGTTATTTTACGTAATCCAATCATTTCATTAGGCCTTTTGGAAAATTAGTATATATTAGGTTTGACCTTTTAGAGCAAAGTTTTGTTTCTTTTGTACGAAGTTCGACCAAAATCAACATCAAAGATGACCCTTAATCACAAAGTAAAACAAACTCTCGCTCTTTCGTTAGTCGGGCTCTTGTTACACCTGAGGCCGTTTCTCTGGGACACAGTTAATAAGCAGGGAGATAAAATAAATCATTCAGTTCCCAAAAGTTCGTACAGAGGCACGATTAATTATCCATGGGAATTCAGTTTTGGGATGCGTGAGTGTTTCTGCATTCGTTGTTTGTTCACCTCGGTTCTATCTGAAAGAGGTCACACATGTTTTCATTGAATTTGGGGTTCTATTTGGCACAGATCACTAGAGCCGCATTAAGAGACAAAGAGTAGTAGCATAAGCAGGGGAAGCATCGTTTATTTGTGTGGTTAAACAGATAAACTGAATGGAAAGGGGGCATTTGGTAGATGCCCTTATCCAGAGCATCTTACAATCATTAGCTACAGGGACTGTCCCCCCTGGAGAAACTGCGTGTGCAATGTCATGATCAAGGACGTAATGGTAGAAAGTGTGAATTGGAACCTGCATCCTGTGAATTGGGTTTGCAAGTGTTTTACTCACTAGGCTCCTACCACCTTGTGCTTCTGGTCTCTAGTCTTGATGTAAAGAAGAGTTTAGACAACCTGTCAGAGTGGAACAAACAGAAACCCAACAGTTGTGGTTTCCTTTTACTACCATTGAAATCACACCTTCTATCTCTCACTGTAGGCACAGCATGAAAATCGTGTCAAAAGTCAGTCAGTGCCATACATACATTTTTTTTTTAACTACAGATATACAGATCCCTTCAAAATGTTCTATAAATGCATGTAAAAAATGCATTCATTTGATTGTGCTTTGTCTGGTATTCTTCAAAATAAAAGTGAGAGAATTTCAAACATGATCATTTCATTACTCATTTATTTTGTTGCATTTATATTATTACATTGTGTGTGTGTGTGTGTGTGTGTGTGTGTGTGTGTGTGATTTAAAGTGTATGGTTGAAAAAAGTGCACCCGTAGTGTTTATTTTTTTAAATGCTACTTAATGTAAGCTTGCTATAAATCATTTGTCAGCATAGACTTCAAACGTAGCCTACAAGTTAACAGCAGGGACATGTTTCTTCAGGAACAAGTCACTCTAGTGTCCATATAAACCATTTAAGCTTAGTCAGCCACTACCTTCCACTGCAAAGCGCACGTGTATCTACAGCAACATCTGCTTTACATGTTACTCACAGGTCGTCCTGCATTCTATTTCCATTAGGTCAGCTTCTGAACATCCCGTCATTATTACCCCATAAGTCTAACACATAGAAAACCAATTTAGTAATATGGAATGCAAGGCTATTCAGAAGAGTGGGAAACTTCTCTTAATCTCTCATGCGGATCTATCTCATTACTCAAGCATTACTCAGTGTGAGTAATGCTATTATCTAGACATACTTGCTGTAAATAAAATGGTTTGTCCTTAAATATTTGCCCAAGACCAGATACACAGTATGGACAAAAGTATTGGGACACATTTTAATTACTAAATTCAGGTGGTCCCTAACTTCCAGTGAGGGGCAATCTTAATGTTTCAATTTCCGAAGACATTTATGTACACAGTAAATGGAAGGCCAATACACAAACTGTCCCAATGCACAAACTAAGGTCTTTAAATGGCCTGCAGAGTGCCCTGACCTCAACCCCATCCAAAACTTTTGGGATGACTTGGAACAGAGATAGTGACCCAGGCCTTCTCGTCCAACATCAGTGTCTGACCTAAAAAACATGGGCACAAATTCACACAGAAACTCAATTCTTGTGGAAAGCCTCCCAGAAGGCGTGAAAGCTGCCATAGCTGCAAAGGTGGAGCCAACTCAATATTACAGTCTATGCATTTAAATGCAGTGTCTTTAAAGTTATGGTCAGGCATCCATATACTTTTGTCCATATTGTGGATGTTACTAATAATCTGAATGAATCTGAATAATGTGCAGATTACATTCCCTACAATGCAATTTCATCTGTTCATCACAGCAGCTGCAGCAGACAGGCTCATAGATGTCTGATGTGGGTTCCAAAATAAAATGAACCAAACCAAGTACCAAAAGTAAAGAGTGTGATCAAGACACAATTCATAAATGAACAGCCACAACATCCGTCCATCATCCATTCATCCATCCATCCATTATCCAAGAGGCTGAGAGACCCTGAACAGGTCTCCAGTCCATCACTGACAGACATGTCAGGTTTTTCTTCCATTCAGTAGGTGCTTGAGTACCACTGTGAATATGCATTAAAAAACAAAGAAAAAAAGCCCAGACCCTGACATTCAGTCATTATATGTATGTGTGAAAATACACTGAATACTCTGAATACCATGTATATATATCACGCATGCACGTGCATTCTAGCGTAAACATTGTGGAAACACACTGTCTCCCTTCTCTCTGGGTTTTTTCACTTCATTCAGCGGAGGTGAATGCTAGTGCACCTCCTGTCCAAACACCACTGTCAATCATCATAGCTGCTCTGTGCCGCGAGGACCTTGGTTCACCCCCAACTTTAGGGAGGATGGAGCTTTCAGGCTTTCTCTAGCTATCTTCACTCAGTCATCACCTTTGTCCAGATGAGTTTCCTATTATGGGGAACTGTAGAGGGAAGATTTTTAAGTTAATTAACTTCCCATAGTCATCTTAGCTCTACACACCCATCCTGTATGTGTTCCTCGCTGTATTTTCACTGAAAATCCTGCAGAAAAGCAACTGGCCAGCACGGCGAGCTCCTGTTGTCTCTGTAGCTTTGTATCCCTTCTGTAAATGAGAAGTCTATTCAGTATTTTGAATGAATACGTTTACATGTTTGGTGTATTCAAAATGAAAAGCTCAACATCTGCATGGAACATCCTTAAATCCAACAAGACATGGCTATTGGAATCTAATGTGGACCCGCTGTGTGGCAGACGGTATTACAGGATGTTTTGTGGGGACAGAGGGGAAAGGATTCTACTAAATCCTAGATACTAGTATCCTACAAGCAGTAGGAGAATCAAGACAGTCATTCAAAACACACCTCAGAATCAGCATTGAATTACTTCAAGAATAGAAAGGTTTTAAAATATGCATCATCCCCAGACAAACATTATTAGATTTGAGATTATTTGGTTTTAGATCTTCTAACATCCTTAATTTAGCAAATAAATAAAACGCAAAGATGGGATGGATCTTTGACTAAAAACAGCTCCACATTCAGCCCTCCGACCAAGGTCGCTCAAACCTTTGCTTACAACTGTATATACTTATGCTAAAATACATCCATGTTTCAGCTCACAAGCTTGGTGACAGTTTTAGAGGAATATTTATTAAATCAAGCTGGAGCAACTTGGATCGCAAGAGAATTCCTCTCTCTATCCTCAAATGTCAACCGTGGGCAAGTGTCAAGGCAGCAGTCCCTGAGTTCCACCACATACAAATCCAAATGACTAATATTACACTTGGTCTTAAAACAAAACACCAAATAAACTTTGAGCATATGAGCCTGGACAAGCCATCATCAGTCAGTTATAACACTCATTCTCAGCACAGAAATTCAACACGTACTTCTGTCTGACATTCCCTTTTTCAGCTTTTTCCTTTTCAGTTCAATGTAAATTCTCTGTACAAACAAGACTTCTTTAGTTTGGAGTCCTGGTCTGGTTCAGCAGGGTCACCACTGTCGTCCCCACGGCCATGTCGTTGGGTACTACAGTTACATTGGAGTCTGTGTTGTAGCTGCCCTCGCATTTAGGGCAGCAGAGGCCCTGGACACAGGCGTCCCGGGCCTGCTGGATGCCACGCTGAGCACTTTCGCTCACAAAGCAGTAGAGTGCTGGGTCAGCCACACAGTTCAGGCTGGTGAGCAGCAGTGAGAAATGATAGTAATTGAAGATCTTTTCAATAAAATAGCAGTCTTTCTCCAGTAGCGTCCTCACCAGCAGGAACACGTGGTATGGCGAGAAGCACACCAGGAAGATGATGATGGTGCTGGTCACCAGGTTTTTGATACGGGTCTTCTGAGCCGTCTGTGTCCCAGCGCTCTTGCCCACGGCTCGCAGCACCCGAAAGTAAGACAAGGACAAGATCACCAGGGGGAAGAGGAAGCCCATGAAGAATCGGTAGTAGTTCACCGGCTGCTCCCAGGACTGCATGGGGTAGTGCTCAAAGCACACAGATTTGTTGGCCCTGTCCTTGCTCAGTTCCTTGTGGCAGAAGAAGACCACCCCGATGGCCAACTCTTTCAACCACACTATGACACTGGCCAGCGTCGCGGCCTTCATGGTGCGAAGGGAGGAGAAACGCAGCGGGTAGACCACGGCCAGGTAGCGGTCGATGGAGATGCAGCAGAGGAAGCCGATGCTGACATAAATATTCTCATAGAGCAAGAAGCCACACACCTGACAGATCCATTCCTCATACTGCCAATCATCACTCTGCAAACACCAAAAATAGGTCTATTACTCAGTGAGAAACAATCATCTTTTTGATCTGAATGTTTATGACCAGAAATATCCATTTTCTACACATGCCCCTTTAGACCACATTTTATAAATTCTGTAAATAAAACAATTAATTTTGACATAAATTTTGCAAAGACCCCATTTTAGTTTCTCCTTAGTATATGTATATTAAATTCAGCAAATAAATAATCATTTAATGTTCTCTGTATAGGACTTGTGGAGACTTTTCATGCATAACACTCCACAAAACATACATGCCATAACTTTTGCATATGGCTCGATACTGTATTAGATTTCTGGACTATTAGATTTTATGAGTATATGAGACAAAACCTGAAAATCATATGACAATACACAGTCAACTGAGCATCATACTGTGCTGTGTAACTAATACTGGGGACTGCTTTACCTTGACCATATTCAAATAAATGGTGCAATAGAATTATCAACTGTAATTGCATTATATTAAACACTAATTCTCTTCATGCTCACAAACTGCACATCGCCACTCTTCTTGCGTTACATAATTATGACGTTTTGATGCATTGATAAAAGATGTAAAAGAAATCAACAGGACGTGATGAAGATAATGATTACTATTTATTATAATGATATAAATGATCTCATCATTTAAACGCTTTTTAATGAATAATTCCCTTCCACTATGTAATACGGATTTGTGTGGGTTTTTTTTTGCTTGCTATGTAAAGTGACCTGGGGTTTGTGAAAGGCACTATATAAATGTAACGAATTATTCATATGTAGGCTATTAATAATACAAAATAAAATTAATACTAAAAACGAAAAATGTGTGTTTGTTGAACAAATACAAACGACACATATATGAACAGCACAAAGATAAACAGCAGTGTCTGTGAACAGCTTACCTTTAAGAAGTACTGCAGCCAGAGGGGCAGCGAGGCCAGGTACAGCAGGTCAGACACTGTCAGGTTGAAGAGGTAGACACCCAGCTCATTACGGGCCCTCAGCTGCAGCCAAGCGTGGTACAATGAGTACGCATTAGCAGGAAGACCCAACAGCAGGACCAGAATGTAGGTGGTGGAGAAAAGGTACTGATGGATCTGCTTACTGACGTTGCAGTTCATTGTCTGTTCAGACATGTTAGTCATAACAGACTCTTGATTGGAGTCTGTACACACAGAGAGAGAAACTGATGGGTGCAGCTTCAAGCCCTCTGAGAAGTGTGTTGTCTCTTGGACCTCATTCCATTAGATCTAGTAGAGGCAAGAACAGAAATGTCACTTTTTTAATTTGGCAGCTGTGGTGTGCAGGATATGATTTAATCAATAAAAATCCAGAATGTTGTTTATGTTGTCCATTACACAACAGCACTCTCAAAAGTACACCTGCATCTCAGAATGCATGCTACCCAAGTACATAACCTGGTCCACATCCCATAAACAAACTCACTGTAAAGACCCTTTATTTATCACAAACTGTACATTTTTATCCTGTTGCTGCTACTGGTGGCTGTTTTTACAGAGTGTGCAAACTCTTATTCATATCTTAATATTTTAATTCTGCTAATAACTCTGCTGCTGATTTATACAGCCATGGAAAATAATAAGAGAACACATAATTTCTTTTTTTTTTTGGTTATTGCTTTTGTCATTGGTGGGCATGCGTCTGTGTAAAATGGGTCACTGTTGTTTTATACACTATTGACCACACTTGATTCAAAACAAAAATAATGTCTGGAGAAAATGTTTAAATAATGCATTTAAATCATTCATTATACCTTGGACAACACTCTTACATTATTTTACAACTCCAACAATTAAAATTGTAAAGGTAAGAGCAGATTTCGGACAAACTTTTTTCATTCTTTCAGAAACTGAATCAGGACCGAAGCTGCCGGACTACAGCACATAGAAAAACCGCTATACAAACACTACTGCACTCACAACACATATGTAGTTGTTGTAGTTGTCGTTGTGCAAATTGTAAAAACAGTGAACAGAAAAAAGGGAAAAACGGACTCTTATTTTTTCCATGTCTGTAGTGTTCATTCCTTCATATTCTGCTTATAATACTGTATTCATTCCCACTAGTACTGTTCCTGCTCTTGTCAGCTGCTCTGTGTTGTCCTGTCCTCTAATATTGAATTGTTTGCTCTTGTGTTTTATTGTATTGTACTTTAACTATTGACTTTCTTTGATAGGTATTGTTTAGGTGTACCAAACGTGCAGAATCTTGGTTGAATTGTGGACTGACTTAAGCTTTACAGGTCTGAGATACAGATTTGGACTACTTGAGCACGATGTATATCGCTCTGGATAAGAGCATCAGCTAAATGCCGTAAATATAAATGTAAATATGTTGTACTATGGTCCTGGAGGAAGGTTTCACTCTGTACTGTTTATATTGTCAAAATGACTATAAATACCTACTTTACTTGACTTGATGTTGAATAGTTATAAAACTGTGGTGCTATGCCCAGTGAATACACTTCCTGTACCAACCTCAAGATTTCAGTTTCATATAGCAGAGACCTACTCTAAACTAGTCTCTGATGGGTTTTTCCTCCAATAAAAGCAGTACAAATCCTTCAAGACAAAAGTTTAATGTTGAAAAAAAGTCTTTGTCACCACATTACATAACAAACAAAACTGAAGGTGCCACTTTAAATTAAATGTGTGTAATAACTGTGTAACTACACATGAATGATGCAGGCAACAAGAATGTAACATCTGGTATGTATTCACACTTACAGACGGATAACAGTAGCACACCCTATGTAAACACACATTCGTTTGCACTAGAACATTTGAACATAAGTGAAGACCTGTGTCTATGGATTTCCAGTGTCTGTATAGTGAGTTTTTGTACAGGGAAAACAGGAATGGCTGAATTCCATTTTTATTTTTACACAAATACATAAACTCCAGTTTTCCATCCTGTATTTCTGTTTGCAATAACTTTACACATTTTCTTTCTTTGGCACATGAAACTTCGAATGATTCCAACTACAAACAAAAATCTTTTGTATGACAGAACTGTGAGGTTTATAAAATTGTACTGCCAAATCCAAGATGGCTGAAAAAGTAGGGGTACCTAATGAACAGGTTAACAACACATTGGGAAACACTTGATCAACATGTAATTTCATATGTATATTTATATATTTATGAGAGCTGTAACGACACACAAAACTCACGATTCGGTTCGTTTCACGATTTTTGACTCACATTTACATTAACGGCATTTAGCAGACGCCTTTATTCCTAACTACAGGGGACAGTCTCCCTGGAGCAACTTGGAGTTAATGGTTTTGATCAGGGACCCAGTGGTGGTGCTGAAGGTGGGATTCAAACCCAAGACCTCATGGTCTTCATGGTCCAAAGGCAAGTATCCTACCCACTGAGCTACCTCCACCCACGGTTCAGTTCTGAGGCGCCATTTTGTTTGGAGACACCCTATCTTTACCACAAAATTATAAAGCAATATTCCCTTAAATACCGCTTCCTTTCCGTTCATACTGAGAGTTGACAAGTCGAGTTGGAGGAGTCTCTCTCGGTTCACTGCTCCGTTCAAACAAAAGAAACTCCGCCCAGCTGCCCGGAGCCACAAAACTCGCCCAAAACCAGTGGCGGAGCTAGAATTTTTTACAGGGGGTGGCCACTGCTATTTCAGGGGGTCCACACACACACGCACTGTACTCAAAGTTGAAATAATAAATTAAAGAGTTCAAACATTTTATTTGGAAAAACAATGCTGAGTTCATCAACAAAAACATTAGCATAAAGAAAAAACAACCTAAAAAACATACTGCGATTAGACATCAAACACACCTGGATTTGAAAAGAAAAATACGAACACAGTTACTAACTGATCCCAGGTCTGTTTAAAACAACAGTCTGCGGTTCTGATGAGAACTGGCCAAATGTTTCTCCAATTCATCCATGTAGAGGGATCATGCCCACACACACACACCACAGCGGGAAGGTCGAGACTGTTCATGCTCTCTCACACACGCACGCACACACACACCATGCAGGTTAAAGGGAGACACTGCTCGGGCCGGAAGAGTTGGAAGGGTGTATCTGTGTCGCGATTCGCCCTCCTCACTCCATGACACGGGTTCGTGGACGCGAGTGTCGCGATTTCGGTTTTGTATCGTATATCATTACAGCCCTAATATTTATGTAGCTTAATACAGTTCAATATATATTGAGTAGACAGTGGCACTGTATTAATATTCAGCTGAAGCCCAGCTGCTCGCATGCGTGTTTTAACCTCTCGTTCTTCTTATGACTCTAGTCGACAGCAGGGCTGCCATGTGTATATAACTGGACTAAGAAGACACAACTGACCGCACCTGAGGAAGGGTCAAAAAATTCTTAAGCCGCCACTCAAACTTGTACTTTACCTAGAGAGACAAAATGTCACACACTGGTTCTGGTTGATCTGGAGGGACTGATGAACTTCACCACAGTGTTGGTTTAAGTTTTTTCTGAGCTATCATATGCAAATCCAGAACTGAGGTTTGAGGCTTTTAGGCCCTGGTTCAGGCGACACCTGCACCTAATGAGGTAGTACGCCAAATACTCTACAAGTCACTTCCAAATTGAAGAAGATTAATCAAGCATAAAGTGAATTTATATCAAGTATTATTCTTTCTGATAGGTGCTCCCATGTTTGTGATTTCCCTGCTCTTTCAGCTTCAGTGGCTGCTTGAAAAACAGAGCAGTCTTTGCGCTGAGGAGATGTAGATACCTGTAAACTATTTACCCAATAGTAACAACAACTGTCCTTTAGACTCTGTGAAGGATTTTGCAGATGAAATGTGTTGTAGTTAAGGCTACACACTGAAAACTTGAATTAAAACGTAAAGGGTCTTACACTGGTAAGAGGGCTTAAAACATGCCGTTTAGGTTCAGCATGCAAATCTTAACAATTGTACAAGCAGTCAGAATATACCAGTTAAAACTATCTGACCACAGCTGAGAACGCACCAGGAAGCCACTTTAAACCACCAACTGCTGGTTCACATACATTCTTTTGTACAGCTAAACCAGTGAAAAGCATTTTATCTGCAGGCAGAAGTCCACACAAACACTGTTCATTCATCATACTGGTGGATAAACACTGATCAGTAACCCCTGCACATGCTCTCACTTACCCATCCACCAGGTGATGAAAAGCTTTCAGGAATAACAGTAGTTGTCCTTGACTGCAGAGTCTAATCAAGCCCCCGGCAAACAGCTCATAATGCAGTTCACATCAAACACGAAAGGACACTGTTGTCCACCACATTACTTCCTCCTCTACACACTGCTACAAGCCTACTCATGCTTGATATATACATAATAGAGTCGCAGAGGCGTGCGAACAGCGCAAGTTTAATCCACCTCGCTTATTGAGAATCACACTGACGTTTCCAAACAACACTGAGTGTGACAGAATTAGTTCTATGTCCACAAAAATCATCACACACTTTTGTGCTTTCTGATAAGCATGGCACTGCAGTTTATCTGTGGAACCGTTTAAAGGATCTGAATCAAAACCTATAAGCCTTTCTTATTTCATTATTTTTTTTTGTACCATGCAAACATAGAGAAAATGTTCCATTAAAAAAAAAAAACATTAAAATGCATCATCTTCTCCCCAGTCACTACTGCTCATATATGTATTTAGGTTTTTTTAAGTCAGTCATTTGCATTGAAATTATAAAGCATGCAGCCTGGACTTTGAAAGGAGCACAAGTCAGGGCAGCCAGTTAGAACAGTGTTCAGGTCAAAAAGAACATAAGCACAAAAATGATTGTAAATTTGTCTCTTAAAATGACGAATTAAGGTTTTCGGTACGCCTAGATACTTAGCCATTAGCGGACTTTATGGGGAAGTAAAATATAATTCAAGAAAAAATATAGCATATCGACCATTTGATGTGATCGACCGGAACCAAACTCCAGGATGCCCACTGTCAGATCTTGTAAGATATTTTAATGAATCTATTTGCAGAAGACAACAGGAGTCACAGGTGCTTGCTGATGATGTCAGCTGCTGGTGAAAATTATCCTATTTGCAGAGAAGAAGTTAATAAGAATTATATTGTGTAGTGGGATAAAAGTGAGATTTTTTCATCCTTATTATATTAACGTGGTCAGTACACAGTGGCTAGAACTGTCACTGGAGTAGACTGGAATGTGGGAGACGAAGGTGAGCTACCAGTTTAGCGTGGATGAGCCCAGTCGCAGAAACAAACGAGGGGGCTGGTGAACCACACGCTTTATTCTGAGAACGCTCCAAGTGGAGATGAGATTCCCACTAAGGAATCCTCATTCCTGCACGCACACAGAGAGGGTAGATAGGAGTTGAGATCGGAGTTGAAGGGGTTGGAAAGTACTCACGGTACCGCAAGGTTTGAGGAAATAATTGGGTCTCTGACTTGGATTGGAATCCTAATGTCTGGGTGCTAGATCTCACCTGATTTCCTGTTTATATACCCTCTGCGTGAGTTACCTCCGATGACCCCTGATGTCACGCGACCTGGTTCTTGCGTCAAAAACAATAGAGTCCATTAACTTGTAAGACAAGACTCAATCGATGTGTGTACAGGCACAGCCACTGAGGTGACCTTTCACTTTTCATGTGAGGTGTGATCCCTGGAGCAAAGCATGATTAGGTTGAGAAAAGGCATTAGACTGGTGCCAGGTTTCCACCAAGCACATCAAAAGAGATCAAAAACGAATTATCCAAAAGATCATTAAACAAAAGGATCACTTGTTCATATGGTGATAAGATGTTAAATAATCCAGAGAAAATGATATATTTGCCAGGCCTGTTCTTAGCTGACCTAGCTAATATAGCTAATACACTATAGTCAGCAACCAGGGTTCCGAAGAATCCTACAGGATTTTTGTCAATGAAGTTTAAAATCCGACAGAAATCATGAGAAATGTGTCTCCAACAATAATGCTGAACTTTGTCCAAATGACTGCAATTCTGGAGATGGCTCAGTGAAGTGGAATCGAAGTTGGATGAGTTCTACAGCTGTGTATTGGAATAGTGGAGTCACAGAACCCAAGTCCTGGAGAAAGAATAATGAAAAAAAAAGTATTCTAGGATTCACATTGTTACCAGTGACATATGTGTATAATTTTCATATCAGTTGTGGTTATTATTATATTGTTGTTTTGTACAGCTTTTAATCTATTGTTTTGCTGCTCTTACCTTTATACTGTCCACTTTCTGAGGTAGCAATGTAAACTTCCTCTTTGTGGGATTAATAAAGGTTTATCATATCTTATATTATCTTATCTTATCTTAAATACACCCAGCACACAGGCAACAAGGTGGAAGAGGCAAGGCATCCAGCAGCCAGGTATGTCCACGTATAGCCCCAAAATACTAAACTGATCATTATAAAATAGACAGTGTTGGCAGTTTATGTGTCAGTAAGAACAAAAACACTGTAGTCGGTAATAAAAATGATAAAAGCCCTAGAGCGCAGTGTCAGCCATCTGTGCCAGCATTCACTCAACTGGAAGATTTTTTATGATAAAGAGAATAGAACAGAACAGAATAGAACAGATTCTCATCCATGTGACCCTTCTTTGAGTCAATATTAGAAGACAAGACAACAGATCCCAACATAAATGTCAAATCGCTGGTGTTCCAGATATGTCTAATCTCGTCTGTAAATGTTATATTGGACATGTAATTGAGGGGTGGATGAGGCTCTTGTTCATTCTGTGGTTCACAGTAGTCTATCCTTAACTGCACATTTAGGACCACTGGCATGAGAGAATGTGAACGACATCAGAACTGGGCTGCTGTGTGGCCCCAAGGGCAGTGGCCTGCTCACAGCCAAACCAACAAACCACTCACTGCAGAGCCAAAAGAAAGCACGCTCACATTGAGAGGGTTCCCTTATGAGACCTTACAGAATACCCATCACACCGCTCCTGCCACTAAATCTCACCTAGCTCTCTTTATGTTGTCAGAACTAATGAGCCTAAAGTGAACAAACTAGATAAAAGAGCGCTAAGCATCTCAAGATCTTACAAGAAATAAGATGAACATAAAAAGCAAGGTCCACACAATGATTTCCGAACTATTTCCTCTCTGGCAGATAATTACATCAGACAAATATTCTGATTTGACAGATGTTTCAAAACAGTAACATGGCTTTTAGCATTTGACTCATCTTACATTTACAGCATTTAGCAGGCGCTTTTATCCAAAGCAACTTCCATTCTTTAACTACAGGGGACAGACTCCCTGGAGCAACTGGGGTTTAAGGGTCTAGCTCAGGAACCCAGTGGTGGTGCTGAAGGTAGGATTCAAACCCATGACCTCTTGGTCTAGAGGTGAGTATCCTACCCACTGAGCTACCACCACCATTTCTTTTCTTTTGTATTCCTTGAATATTTCTCAGGAAGATCAACAGTTCATGTATATCAGCATTCATGTATTCATTCTAGCATCATTATTGCTAATAAAAAGGAAACAAGTGCAAATGTACTAGAAGGGAATGCCATTAACAAAATAAAGAATCATTGATTTAGCTGTTACCAGCAAATCTTCATTATATCCTGATGTCCAGCATCATTTTAGAGGAGCTCACTGTGCTCCTTTGCCTCAGAGGCTGCCGAGCACACGTAAGCAGCTCAAGAAATCAGCTTGTAATCCAGTCAGTACAGCTGAGAAGGAGCACAGGAGATCAGCTCAGTTCATCCAGCCAGCCATCGTCTCCCCAGAGCTTACAGAGAAATCCTCACACTCCGTTCTGATTTCACACAACACTCTCGACACGTAGCCTGGCAGCACGTACTGACTGAGGACGCCTTTAGGTTTATTTTTCATTTATGATAAAGCCTCCAGCTTTCCTACCAACGTGACAAGCCAGTTCATACACACAACACTGTCCTCATGAAGACCCCAGCCAGCCAGTACAACACAGTGCTATTAAAGCTGAAGAATATCTTCCTAATGAGGGTAACTCTATATATATATA
>JBBMFX010253096.1:0-19915 GCA_037832545.1 Rhabdalestes septentrionalis | reverse complement strand
GAAAAGAATAGCAACCTGTGCATTTTACACACACACACACACACACACACACACACACACACACACACACACACACAAAGCCGCACACGGTACAACCAGTGACCAGAAAAAAAAAAGAGGGAAAAGTGGCCTCCTATTTGTTTCCATAGCTGTATATGCACATACATATGACATTGTTTAACTCTACCATTTTTTAAGAAGGCTTTTGATTGATGAGTCTGCAGTGAAATAGTTTGTAATTGCTTTTGGCAGACCTAAAGAACACACAGAAAAGCAGAAGAATTGACTCAGAAGGGAGAACATACCATGTACGTTGGTATAGTCTTAAGGGTGCCTGCTTCAGGCTTATGTTCAAACGGGCCTTCGAGGACTCCCCTTTTCAGCATTAGCAGCAGGAGCCTGGTATACTCATTGCGATTTTTTCTTCCCATCAATCCTGAGCCAGAAGCCACAGGATCACAGAGCTTCTTAATCCACAGAGCACACCGCTGACGCTCTGTTTTGGAGAGAAAAGTACAGTGCTCAAGACAGTACAGATGTGGTGCAACAGACTACAAGTGGGAACAAGGACTATATTAAGGCTACATAATAGAAACCTGCACCCCACAAAATTCTAATATAATCATATAAACACATAAAAACAAGTTTAGTCGCAATTATAGTCATTAAGTCATTTCCTCCAGGCTCAAAAAAGGTTTCTTATTCTGATACACGAACATCAATAAACAATTTCATTAAGTAATCTCTTTCAAATTAGAATAATCATCTCCCCAGGACAAAAACCAAACACCAGTTGTAATTCAGTTTACATGGCCAATTACTAACCTCCCGTAACTACTGAGAACTAAACAGGATGTTCAATCATTTCATACTGCGCACTGCTATGATTGGTTGCCCTGATCTGTGATTTATTCAAAAATCTGTCCATGGTAAACATTCCTTATAACCTGTGCTATTAATCAGGGCTGAACTGCATAGGCAGGATAGAGAAATTTAAAAAGCTCTACCCAGTGCAGACATTTAATGAGCTCCAACTCTGCAACACAATGGGAAAAAACAGTGAAAAAAATCAAGACTCAAATAAGGCATATATCCATATCTGGTCAACACCAGATTGAACAATTGTCAAGTAGGACCATTTTCATAGATGATCGACCCAAATGTTTGTCTCAGTTTCTTTAGTTTTGCATTGGACATACAGGGCTATTATAAAAGGTCAAAAATCAATGTTGCAGCTGAGGCATATGTGTCACACCACAGCACACAGTATGGAGAGAATGAAATTATTTTCTGCATTTTTTTCCTATTAAACTCAGTTAACCCATTCACTGAATGAAGTAAAGGGAAGCCAGGAACACAGCGCCCAGGGAGCAGTGTGTGGGGACGGTACCTTGCTTAAGGGTCCATCAGTGGTGCCACTAACACTTCTGGGTTTCCAACCCACAATCTTCTGCAGGGGCAACTCCCTAACCACTAGGCTACTAGCTGCCCCAACTAATCACTACAGAGAGTAAGTGCGGGTATATGAAGAATTTAAAGACTCGTCTCCTTCTTGCTGTTGCTTGATCATGCAGAACCAGGTCCCAACTGCATAGTTTACTGATGTAAGCAACATGACAAAAGTAAAGAATTTGTTTCATACCTAGTGGCACAACATCTCCTCCAGTTCCCAAGAAGCAGTACTTGGATTAGAAACCACAACTTTCTTATTCCAGAAGCCACTCACTAACCACTGGGCCACCTGTTTCTGAGCTGAATTCACAGAAATAGTGACTATGACTAGAAACACGATTATGTCCGCATTACTTTTAGTGACAATCACCTCTTAGACCCTATACAAAACTAAAGAACCAACCAGCAGACACCTAATAAGGCTGAGTATGTGACTATTCAAAAGGGTGAAAAACTTTACAAGACTAACCTGACTTCAGTGGAAGCCTGAGCACATAGGGTTTAATGTCAACTAGATGATGATCAAAGTCTGAGTCCAGTTTCTCCAGAGAGTCATCGTCATTACTCATAGTGCCTGGAAAACAGAGTTGCTGCATGAAGCTTTACATATTCCATACATTCTGCAGAAATGTTGTAGTGGTAGCAGTAGTTTAAATGTAATGCCATATTAACAACAATGTTTATGTCATGGGAAAAGGGCAGATAAACCATTTAAATTATTTGAATACGTGTGAGTGAAGTGTCTATTAGCCATATCAATTATTTGTATACGGGTGAGTGAAGTGTCTATTAGTCATTTGAACTCCTTTACGACTAGGACACCAGCTTTAGGAGACGTAAATTAACAACTGTATTACTAAACAATTAAGCTACTTTAAATCCATATGTGCCTTTTTTTAAATTCCAAAACTTTATGTGGGAGAGACAAGCCGTAAGAGAAACTGTGCAAAGCTACCTAGACAGCACACCACATGTCTACAGACTATAATTTAATAATTATCTACATGTTTATGCTGACATTGTGGTTCTAGTGAGGAAGGTTCTTGGAAGAATCGTTCTAGGATATTTCTAAGGGAACTAAGGCTCCCTCACCAAAAAAATCCCTCAGAAACTCTAAATTTCAGCCCGATAACCACACAAACAGAGCACGGATCAATAAAATTATGGCATTAAGTCTCTAAACTTTTAAAAGGAGAGACGAGGAACATTTACCAGACAGAGTTTATCTCAAAAACACCAAAAACTTTAGAATGAATCTGTGTAAATAAACAGCTTCAAACGGAGGCGGGCGCGGCGCTCTGACGCTGTTCAAAATAAAAGTCCTGCAGCTACAAAACATGAATGCAACGAAAACTGTAGAAGAGTAAAAATACGTACCAACATACATACATTAAGAAAATATATAAAGTAGATTTGACAAAAATAGAATAAACCTAAAAATAAAATACATACATGCATTAAGAACATGCATACATACATTAAGAACATAATTTTAAATTAAACAAAAACAATAGAAAAAAAGACATACATTACAATATGTATACACATTGTGTATTATACTAAAGATACACAAAAGACATCAGTTTAGACAAACTTTGTGAACTTCTGGTCCATGTTCTCCAGCTCTAGTCCTGCCCTGCACTGTTTAGTGTTCTAGCATCTCCCAACACCTGACCTAATTAAAATGATATGCACAACTCTGATTTGCACAGGGGCTGTGCCCCCAGCATCAGGGTTCTGAGAGGTGCTGGTTCGGGACTTTTCATTTGAAGTGTTTCGTGTCCTCTGCAGTCGAAGGTTTGACGCTTCATCCTGCTTTGCAGGCGGTTGTGTCTCCTAGCAACCACGCGCGGGGCCTAGCTTCTCTCTGATTGGTCCAGAGGGGATTCTAGGGACTCTTCAGTGAAGCATGCAAAAATAAACAAACAAATAAAGGTGAATAATGTGGCTACTTAATTCATTGATTTCAGTCAGGAACGAACACACTTTCTGAAAAGGGTGCAACAGAATAAAAGTAAAATATTTTATATTCAATGTAATACACAATAAAACAATGTGAGACTTTTGGACATTTCTCACAGTGCATTTTTGTATTGTTTTATTTATTTTACTCCCTCTATTATTTTATTCTGTTTTGTTTTGTTTTATGTCATTTTTATGCTGTAAAGCACATTGAATGAACTTTCGTGTATGACAGTGTGCTCTATAAATAAACTTGAAATCCCACCTTTACTAAAACACGCACTCACTTAAAATTTCTCCCAGTTACTAACTCATTCAAAACAAAGCGCAATTTTAACACTCAAAGGTCAAAATGGAACACATAATCCACCTTTGCACACAATTTGCAATTGGACATGACACCTGCATCCCACTACACAAATGTCTCTGAATAAGACACAGGATTCTGACACAAAATCACTTTTAGGCCATTCTTAAACACAGCCATTAAAAACAAGCACACCAACGAAAAAACTGGCCAGTCCCACACGCCAATTCATCAACTCATCAATCAGAATGTGAAGACTAAAAATACACCAGATTCACAACAAAACAAATATGGGAGCAACAGAAGGATGGGGACGGGGAGGAAGGGTGAGAGTGAGAGGTTGAGGAAGAGTGATCCACAGAAGAGTTCTTCTGGGCATGGTGATGGAAGGTCAATGACCATCAACCCTGTGTCCCTCAAAGCCCTCTTATGAAATTGGAGGAGGCAGGTGAGGACACTGATGTTGGTGCTGTCCAGGGATGGATTAGATACTCCAAGCGCTGTATAGAAAAGTAAGACATGTTTTGTGATGTAGGTGTGGGTGACCTCTCACTCCTGTTTCTGTTCACTGTAAATGCCTGTAAGTATTTACACTCTCCCAATTTTAATGTCCCTAAAGCAGGGGTGTCCGAGGGGCGAGGGGCATGGTCCAGCACGTTTTGGTGATTTCCCTGCTCAAAAACTTCTGGTTCACCTCACCAGTTTATTGTCAGGTTTAGTGAATATGTTTGATGTTTGAGGAGGAGAAACATCAAATTGTTTTGGACACCGGCGCTCCAGGACAGGAGGTCGACACCCATACCATTAAGTATTGATTTGTATTGAATGTCATTTTTCCTTTTAGAGTGTTGATCACAATAAAAAAAATTTCAATCACATTTGTTTCTGCTCAGATGTGTTTTTGAATTTGTGTGCAGTCATTTCTCTTTGTAGCATTTTCAGGTCACGCGATTGTGATGATCCCACAAAATCACACAGGGCGGGCTGTAGTTGGTTACAACTAAACGTTGGCAAATTGGCATTACAACTAAACATTACAATGAAGCGTGTGAATGGAGTGTTATAAGCTTGATGAGTGTTTATATATTTTAGCATGCAGGGCTTCATGCTGCAGGAGAGGTGAGCTGTTATGGAAGATTATGAGCACATTAATTCAAATAGCAATTCATTTTGCAATTGTCAATTCAATTTTCAATCTGAGCATGTAATTTGGAAATATATTTTGCAATTGACAATTGCAAAATATATTTTGTCAATTGCAAAATATATTTCCAAATTACATGCTCAGATCGAAAATTTAATTGCCAATTGCAAATTGAATTGACATTTGAATAAAGAGGCGCAAAACCCATGGCAATACGAAGTGCAATTCAATGCCTTGTTATTCTATTAATTGTTCAAAATATTTTGAAATGAACTAAGGATTGCATCAGCGCTTTGCATATTAAATTGTCAACTGCAAAATGTATTTCCAAATTACATGCTCAGATTGAAAATTTAAATGACAAGCGTAAAATGAATTGCCATTTGAATTAATGTGCTCTTAATCTTCCATAAGCTGTGAGAGTTGAAGTATGTTTACAACTGTAAGAATGTGTATCTGACCGGTGTATTTTGTATTTAGGATTATATTATGAATCATATTCTGTGTGTTTGCAAGTCAAGAGTATTTGGCGACAGTCTCCAGTTGTGTTGTTTCGTCTCGCCGCATGACGGTGGCGCTCGCGCTCGCTGGACGGGGTCCGCGCGCGCGACTCCAGTTGCAGGTTGCACGCAGGTCCAGTGACGTCACTCCAAAGCGAGGGAGACGAAAGATAGAGAGAGGGCGAGAGAGAGAGACACCGAGAGAGGTAGAGGGAAAGAGAGATACTGAGAGAGGGAGGGCGAGAGAGTATAGACAAAGTGAGAGTGAGGGAGAGAGAGTGAGTGTGAGAGAGAGAGAAAGCGTGAGAGAAACTGAGGGACAGTGTGTGAGTGAGCGCGAAGAGTGTGTATGTGAAAAAAGAGACTTGAGAGAAAGTGTGTATGAGAGAGAGGGGGGAAATATAGCCGGTGTGAAAGATAGTGAGTGAGTGAGACAGTGAGAGAGGGAAGAGGACACACTCAGAGTCGAGTCTGCGCGTGCCCCCGGTTCTGTCCGCGATGGCCGATCTGATCCACCTGCACGAGTCTTCAGCCGCGCTCGCCAACCGCTTCGCGCGGAAAGGCGCGCTCCGCCAGAAGAACGTGCACGAAGTCAAGAACCACAAATTCATCGCGCGCTTCTTCAAGCAGCCCACTTTCTGCAGCCACTGCACCGACTTCATCTGGTAAGGAGGCACAAAGTTGCGCCACTTCTGAATTCAGGCGGTACCTGAGACTCTTTTTATTCAGGTAGAGAGCAGGTGAGAGCGAGGGCTCCTCCGGCTCAGTCACGCGCAGGGAGTCGCGCGGAGGAGATCAGAAGAGCCGCTTCTTAGATAAGAACATCACTGTAGCTTTGGACGTGAGGTAAACGAGCGCTATATCTATAGTATTGGAGTATGTTATCTGTAACTTAGTGGGTAAAATACTTGTCTGTGAACCCGATGACCATAAAGTTGTAGGTTTACCCCCCTCCAGTTTCTACCATCGTGTCCTTAGCAAGACACTTAACCCTCAGTGTCCCCAGGGGGGCTGTCCCTGTAAGTAACGATGATCCATGCTCTGGAAAGGGGTGTCTGCAAAATCCCATAAATATAGTGATGAAGCCCTCTGAGCTGTTTAAGCTGTTTAAAACTCCATAAACACTACTTTTCGCCCTTCCTCTGGGTTAAACTGGAGCCTGGGAAAAAACACACACTTGTCGTACAGACTGCTGTAAGTTCATCGCTCCAAACAATCTAGAGCTTGCAGTGAAGTCCCGAAGCACTGGATGGACTGGGGACCCTTGTCTGGGAAGGCGGGTACTTTGGCATCCTTTTGCAAAATAATTTTTTTAATGAAATATAGTCAAATGTATCTTGAGTGAATATTATACTAATGTTGGTTATGTGTAAATATACACACGAACCAATCACATGTGTAAATGTGTAAATATACACACATACCAATCAGTCACAACATTAGAACCACTGTCAGGTGTTGGGAATAACTCTGACCCTGGTCACTTCATGTATCTAGTAAATAAACTGTATACTGGTAAGAATTTAGCCAAATGCTACAAATGCATCACTGTATTCAGTTCTGCACAACATCAGTGTTTACACAAAGACTACTGTTGAGAATGCTGGTCCCTCATTGTTAATGCCTTGTGATACTTGTGTGAAAAATGAGGAGGCGAGGTGAAGTTTAACCAAACTGCTGCTTCCAGTGGGGATTAACCGAAGTAGCAGTGATGCTTAACTTAATGTTATGCTGTCTGAAAGGTGGCGCTTTCACCGAGCCGGGAGGGTGTTTGAGTGATCAGATTCATATTTATGCATTATTATGTGTCTTGGCCTTATCCATATATAATCCTGCTACTGAAGATGACAAGGTGTGAAAGGGGGTTGTTGTTGGCACCTGTCAAGGGGTGAGATATTTACCAGCAAGTTTACTGTCAGCTGCTGAATTAGATGAGGTAAAAAGACAAGTGTAAAAATATGATGGATTTTAATTGGTTGGAATGTGACTTTATGAGGTATTCTTGGCACACAATGATTAGTGCAGATCAAAGCGGTCCAGGGAAGAAGAAGTAGTGAACTGGCGACAGGCATGCACTCAATGCTCAGTTGCCCAAATGTTCGGGGTCATCAGAAGAGACTATATTGTTCGTGTGAGCACCAGAACTAGATAATGGAGAAATGGGAGAAGGTGATCTGGTCTGATAAAGCACATTATATTACATATCTGTGTGGCCTGTATGGGGGTTGCTTCAGTACAAATGTTTTATTGATTATCAGCATATGAAAGATCTTTTATTTTGGAAAAAGGATTTTTCGGTCATGTGATACAGTGCATCACAAATGTAGCCTACAAGCTAGCAAAAATGAGTAAAACCAAACACACTTTGTTCTTAGTTGTATCCATACCGGTCTGTGAAAATATTGTTTTACATGAAGCTGGTACATTGTGCAAAAATCTTGGAGGAAGCTGCGCCAGGGGAAGAAAACAATCTGGTGGAGGTGGTGTGATGCTCTGAGTAATGTTCTGCTTGGAAAACTTGAGATCTGGCCTTCACATGGATGTTACTTTTTTACACGTACCACCCAAGCTGCGGGATAAGGACACACCTTGAAGGCTATGGGATTCCCTAATGGCAGGAGGACAATGTACCAAGAATTGTTCTGGGATGGTATGAGGAACATGGACAGGAGTGTGAATTTGAACATGAAAGGTTTCAAGGTCTTGCATCCCTAAACTTAATTGATCACATGTGAGATGTGACAGACAAACTAGACCGACCCACGAAGGCACCACCTAAACGTTTTCAGGATTTGACACTAATGTCCAACATAGTGTTCTGTGGTTTTTAATGTTGTGACTGACAGGCATGTATATACTGTCATGGAAATTCTCAGTTGAATCAAACACCACTGAGTAATATGTGCATGTCACTAATGTTTTATACACTATTGACCACACTTGATTTAAAATTCAAAATATGTTTGGAGTAATAATTGATCATACTATGGAAATGTTAATCTACACAACACCCTTTTACAACTGCAACAATTAAAACAGTGATGTGAGGAGCAGAGTGTGTGTGTGACTCTGTTTCATCCATCAGAATCTGAAACAAGAGTGAAGCTGCTGGAATACAGACCATAGAAAAGCTGCTCTACACACACTACTGCACTCACAACACATATGGAGGTGTTTCTTATTTTTTTACACAGCTATAGCTCAGAAAAGAAAAGCAACCAGTGGATTTTACAGACACACACACACACACAGACACACACACACACAAACACACACACACAGACACACACACACACACACACACACACACACACTCTCGCAAACTGAGAACAGAAAATGGGAAAAGTGGTCTCTTATTTTTTCCATGGCTGAATATGACATGATGTAAGCTACAAATCACACTTACTGTATTTCCAGTATATTCCAGTTAAACATATCTAGCCAGAATTGAATGTTTATGTAAGAGTGATGACAAATCTCAGAAAACTTTTTTAAAGTTAAGACTGCACTGAAACTATAAAGGGTCTTGAGAAATTTTTTGAACTCTGGGCCAATTAAGCGAGCTATGTGTGTGTTCTAAAACTGATTTTCTTCTCAATCCCTTTCACTTCCACATCTTCTAAATTTTGTCTTTTTTCAAATTCACAGGGGATTTGGCAAGCAAGGATTCCAGTGCCAAGGTAGCGTATGTATGTGTGTGTGTGTGTGTGTGTGGGGGGGGTTTGTGTGTGTTCGTGTGTGTTCTGAGACTGATATTCAGTGATATCTTGCCCTAGACTCTGCTAATAATATGTAAAGCTGAAGATGCTTTGTTAATGAAATGAAATTCCACCTGCTGCCATCCCTGCTTCTACTGCTTTGCTGTAGTAATAGTGCCATCATGCCATCATAGTAGATGAAGAGGTACAATGCATCAATTTGTTTAACTGTTGTGTCATATTAAGAGAATTGACTCCCTCTGTAATGTGGAAACTACAGTGCTTGCCAGACCCTTGTTACTTCTGAAGCTGCTCAGGCAAAATCTTCAGATATGACACAGAGAGACATATGAGCACTTCAGTGAGGATTGTGGTTAAAAGTAAAGCCGCCAGGCTGAGTGTGAGGATAAACAGGGAAAGTGGACCCTTCTTTGGAGGAAGACAGAGCCGGCGCTGCGAGTGTCTGAACAGACGAGTAGTGCCGTGTCCCCACTGAAGCTAAAAAGAAAACTTGAACACGCTTGAGTGGAGTCCTGGTTTGTGTTGCTATGTGTCTATTTTTTGGTATATAATGTGCTCTTAAAGGGGTCAAGAGACAACAGAGTAAAAAATATCATGTATTTTGTTACAGGCTTTAGAGCTTTGTTCAGTGGACTAAATATTACTAGTGCTTGTTGGTCAGAACCTTATATGCCAGAGTTAACACAGGTCAAGATTCAAGATTCAAGACGTTTGTCATATGTACAGTAGAAAGAGCATTTCTCTGTGCAATGAAATTTTTTCTTTGCCATCCACACCAATGCTGAGATGATAGTTGAGTTTTCATATAAAACAAGTTAGTAAAGGCTTAAGTGTAATGTACAGAAATATTAACTCTGAATTTGCAGCTAGAAGGAAATGTTCAAAAGAGTCTAATGTGCAAAATTACAGTATGAGGTAAATTAATGTGTTGTGCAAAAGGAGCTTAATGTGCAAAAATGTGAAGGAGTCTGATGGCGGTGAGAAAGAAGGAGTTGTTGAGTCGGGATTTTCTACATCTGAACCTTCGTCCCAAAGGAACCTTCGGCAAATGACAATGAGTAGTGAAAATAAGCACATTTTGTTACACAATTACTTGTAAATAAAATATACAAATGTATATAAAAATACATACAAAATAGGATAGTTACAACATGTTTTATATTTGATCTTTTGCCAGTATATTTCCAGTATGTGGTAAACAGCATATATTGTCCTAAAATGAACAAGTTTAAGTTAAAGAATGTCAGCTCACCAGTAATTTTACAAAATAAGAAAAAAACATGTTTAACTTGTCCACTTCCTATATTTCTCTCATATTTATTTTCCCCCCAATATCTACATATTTTTATGCCACAGCAGTAAAAATTGACCTTTTTGGCCTTTCCTTATCTCTTGAACTTGCTGGTTATGTTGTCTTTAAAACTGATCTGTTCTGATTGGCTGCCTTATTTTGAGCCTCAATTTGCACATATGACCACCATTTCATGCCAGTTTCTGTTAAATTCATGCACAAGCACTTCATTCTGCTTTATGAGATACTGATTAGTGATCAGTTGAATCAAATCCAATTTAATGAGGAAAAGAATAAAACACTGCTGTAATCCACACTCTCCTCTCACAATGAGACCAGTTGGAAGGTAAAACACTACTAGAAGTTCTTCAAAGGTTATTAGTTTCGTTTTTTAAGAGCGACCAAGAAATTTCTTGGAAATATTCATGTTCTGTAAACATTCTGTAAGCATCATTTCTCTTATTTTGATGTTTTGTCATTTCCTTTAAAATGATATTTTAATAAACAATATTTTGATTAGGAAATTAGGAGGAATATTGTCAGCAACTAAGGCAAAGCTTTTCAGTTCTATACTTGCACCTATAATTTATTTAATTTCAAAGAAGCAAGGAAGTTTATTGTCCAAGGTATGAAATGGACCCTTTAACTTATTGTAAAGGTCAACAGGCATTTTTAGATTCATTAAGAAAAAAAAAAAAGAGCTATAAGGTTTATCCCAACAGTAATGTTGAGTTGCCATATTGCCTGTTGATGATTCACTGATTTCTCACAGTTAAAGGTCAGCCTGTATCCTTTTGACCAAAAATAACTTCTGTTAGGTTAAGATTGAATGCATTCATTCATCAAAAGCCCACAGAAGCACTAATTTGCCCTTTGGTTGGCCTGTGATTGGTTAGAAGCTCATTTGCGTATCATGACCACAAACAATATTATGTGCAACCTTTGTATTTTTCCTTGATCTGTCTTGATTTTGGCTATTTTTTTCTGAGCTTGGCTGGTTGTATTCTGTGTTTCATTATAATTTATTTGGCGCACTTTGTGGCACAAATGAAGATGCTACAGTGTCAAATTACTCAATACTTCATTGGTTTTAATCACATCAGGCAGGAGGAAAAAGACTTTGCATATTCAGCGAGTGGCAGGTGGCAAAGCTGTCAGTGTTTGTTAATCCCCAATTATCTGATCCTCTGTCAACAGGACATAAGATATGAAGTGATGAATATGAGTGTGTGAGAAAGTTTGTCTGTTTCTGTGACTGTGCATGCCTTTGTGTTTGCTGTCTACATTTGAAAGTGTTTATTCAGTCGCTCCGTCAGCCTCCTGTAAATGTGGCATGGACCCACTTGGACAGGTATTCTGTCCCTGTCCTGCTGTGGACGCAGCCCTAATCGTAAACCGGACATCTTTTGTCCCAGGTCTGTGTCATTAGAGTGCATTGCAGAGAGCGCTTGATCCACACTCAGTCTTTGAATGAGCATCAAGTTGAAGGTCAGGTTGACTGAAGTCAGGGGCTACTGAACCCTTTTCCTGATCTGGTTTGAAGCCAGTGGAGGTAGTAATTGGCTTTATGAAATATATAACATTACATGTGCATATGTTACATTTCTGACAGTTTTGGTATATGCCATATTACTGTGTGTGTGTGTGTGTTTATCCATAGCTGGATGCAAACATTCGGCTGCTCCTGGTCAAAATACACATGTTGAATTTTTTAAGTAAAAGAATGTACACATCCTCTACACAGAGCACCCTTCTACACATTTATTTATAATTTATTAGCAAAATGCAACATTTTAGGATAAGAAAAATCAAACATATCAGTCTTAAATTTATGTTTTAACATCACATATCAGCATACTGAAGTATGATATATGTGGTGGCCTTTAACTGATTTTCAAAAAGATGTTTTTGTAGAATTTGTTGAAAATCAAAGCAGTATTTTATTACCCTGGGAAGTCTTTTGATTGCTTTTAAAAGCATACTTTAGAACCAAAGTAAAGTTTGTTGAGGTGTTTAGGTGGCCTGGTGGTTAGAGAGTTGGTCCTGCGATCAAAAAGTAAAAGGTTTTAGTCCCAGGGCTTCTAGCGGCACCACGCCCCAGGTGCCATTTTCAGCAGTCCACTGCTTCACTTGGTGAATGTTTTAAAGCAGAAAAATGTGACAAATGGTTCACTTTCACTTTTTTCACTTTTTTAAAGATGTCAGAATTACGTTTTAGCCCAAATTAGACGAAGGCAAGTACACATAAGCTCGCAGCGACTTCTCTAATCCTAAACCTCACTGATATCAGTGTTAAATTTTGTTTTATGTCCAAATTCCTCAAGTCACTTGTATGATACATATATTCGCATTAATACCTAGAAGTGTTAGACGTTGTTGGAATTTGAAGTGTCAGTTTGTCGTAATGGTCAGATCCGAAAAAGGTGTGTTGGTTTGATGCAGTTGACTGCATGAGAAAACTCAGTCAGTCAACTAAAGTGGCCCCTTATAGTCACACATGAACATACCACAGCACACAGTGTGAACAATGTGAAATTCTTTCTATGCATTTAACCCGTTAAACAAATTTAACCCATTTAAGCCATTCACCAAATGAATCAGCGGCTGCCACCAATGAGGGTTGCCCAAAAAGCAGCGTTTCGGTATCTTGCTCAAGGGAGCCACAGTGATTAAACTAGCAGTGTGGGGATTCAAACCCACACCCATCTGATTGCAGAGGCAAATCCCCCTTGCTACTAGACCACAATCTGCACCATTAGAGACTGGCACTCAGCACTAGAGACTGGCAGTTTCCCCTCAGAGTCTTTATTGTGCTTTTATAAAAATACATTCTTATTCTGTCTCAGGCATTCACATGAACAAGCTGTCCTGTGTTGGACTGGTGGCACATGGATGTGCCAAAATACTGGAAAAGCTATCTCAAAACGAAATGCTTTTAGATATTTTAATGAAAATATGATGACATGTCATACAGTAAGCCTGATTTTATTCTAAATCTTTGTTAGTGATTTTACCCTCTTTCCTCTGTATATTTCCGTTACAGAGGTAAACTTGACTTTGACTTTGTGTTGAGGTTGTGTACTTTCCCTCTCTCTAAAAATCAAATAGGTGTAATTTAACCAGGAGTGGCAAAACCTTTGCATAATACTGTGTATAAACACACATACACACACACACACACACACACAATATTATGACAAATGCCAAAACTGTCAGAAATGTTAATTATGCACACATAATGATATATATTTCATATAGGCCATTACTACCTTCACAGGCTTCAGTACAGATCAATACAGATCGGGAAAAGGGATCTTTGGCAAAAAGGGCACTTTAACAACCCTGACCTCCCACCCTGCAGAGTTTAGCTCCAGGACTAATTTAGCATAATTGGTCTGGGTAATGAATTCATCTGAAATTAGAAACAGGTGTGTTGCTTCAGAGCTCAATGAATCATACCTCTTGAGTGTGCCACACTCCAAATATAGAATGACTTTACTCTAACAGTGTAAAGTAATTAGCAGCCTACATAAGTTTGATTTTACTCTCATTTATGTAACTGACATAAACTGTTCTCTGACATAAATGGGCTGGTAGTGACCTAGTGGGTAAAACACTTGCCTGTGAACTCAATGACCACAAAGATAAGATGAGATAAACCTTTATTAATCACAGGCTGGGAAATTTGCATTGTCATGGGAGACAATAAATAAAACAATAAAATAAGAGCTATATAACTCAACAGTACAAAATAATAAGTACACTATATGAATATAAATATATAAATATGGACATGTGTGTTGAAAAATATAAATGTATGTATAAAAGCATATTTTTTTATGTGCACAATGAGTATATGTACATATACTGTACATGCAGATATGTAGAGTGGATATACGGCCATGGAAGAAAAAATAGGAAACTGCATAGTTTTTCTTCTGGTTATTGCTTCTGTAGTTTGTGGGAGTGTGTCTGTGTAAAATGTGCATGTCAGTATTGTTTTATTGACCACACCTGATTCAAAATTCCAAACAAAAATGTTTATTTTACAACTGCAACAATTAAAACAGTGATGTTAAGAGCAGAATCACAAGAAACACAACTGCACTCACAACACATATGAAGGCGTTTCTTATTTTTTACACAGCTCAATATTGCAATCGGTCAGAAGAGAATAGCAACCTGTGCATTTTACACACACACTTTACCGCAAACTGTACAGTAAAGAGTACAAAAGGGGAAAGAGTTCTCAATTTTTTAAAGAATACTGCAGGGCATTAACGACTTCAGATGTTTTCATCAAGATAGTCGAAGTTGAGTCGACTAGTCACACACACACAGGGACACAGGTGTCCAACACTAAACAATTTGTATGAAATTTCTCTGTAACATTAACAGTCAAGATGACAATTAATCTAAACTAAACAAAGCCTGATACCTTGAATGTTGTGGTAAATTTAAGTGTAGATCAGAAAGTGGAAACAGGTTAAGCCGCGGCACCATAGTAATGTAGTATTTGGTTTAACCAAAGGAAAGTATGTCAGCATCAGCCAATCAGACGCAGAGACTGCATTATGTCCAAAAGAGAGGGCAGTGAGAGAGAACATTTTGTATTCGGCGTCCCGAATACAAATATACGGTATTCGTAAAAAACACGTTATTTGTGCCTTTCCGAATACCGTTTTTGTATTTGTCTCCACCCCTAATAAATATATATACAGTATATATATATATGGAGTGACAGGTATTGACAGGTATTGACAGGTAACTAATGAGTAAGACTGTCTCTGTAAATAATGACCCCAACTAATGGCTCTAAGTTGCTCTGGATTAGGGCATCTGCCAAATTCCACTTCTAAAAATCACATAACACTGTGTAAACAGATGCTGAATTTTAAGGGAAATGGGATAAAATTTGAGGGGTTAAGGGATACAATTATGCTCAAATTTGAGACATCTTTGGTGAAAAGTTAGTAAAGTGCGTAAACTACGTGATAGAAGTGGACCTGTAGTTACAGTAACACGGTATGGTAATAAGCCACAGTGAAAGGGAGCATTGTTAGCTAATGCCCCATCTGTATGCAGTGGTACAGATGGTAGTGCTGGTGGATGGTAGGCTGTGGGTGAAGGGGAAGTGTGTGGTGGAGTGGGAGAGTTGCTGGGACTGCCAGGCAGAAAGTGCATGTTCTTGGAAGCACTAAGGGACTGAATAACAGCAAGATGTTCAGCAGTCTGTAACAATGAATGTGCTTCTCTGGGAACTTGGAAAGTCTTTTGGGGTAGTTAGATAATGACTTGTGGAGGTTTTATGCATATGTGAGTGAAGGGCCTAGCCACTGAATGATAACTCCAACTGTCAGACGTTCTCAGAAGATGCCATTCATCACCAAAACATCCTTTAAGGTGGACTTCTTAGAAACCAAGCAAAGATTTTCAGTTCAGTACTTGCTCCTATAAAAGACAAAACCTGAGAAACGGAACATTTTTGCGGTGCTCTATTTTTTTTTCCAGAGTAGTGTATAACCTCACGCAAAAGCAGGCCAAACACAGTGGGTCATTGTCATCTGACAGTTGGGGCGAATGGCTCCCTGACCCTTGGCTGGTTGGTCTCCTGAGTTTTGTCTGATCCAGCTGACTGCTGTAGGCAGAGTTAAGAACTGAACCCTGATCTCTGTCTCCAAAAGCGCTAATAAGGCTCGGCCTCAGTGATCCATCTTCATCAGCAACACTTCGGACTGACCAGGAAGCCTAATTAGACCCCAGCGATCAGAGACAGGAGCAAAGGAGAAAAAGGATGTGAAAAATGAGTCTAAATTGCTCTTCTAGTGAAAGATGAGACTGCATCAGATATCTTCTCAAGATGTTTACACAAGCACATCCAGCACTTATTGGACCTTGGAGTCAGGCTGGTTGATGTAACAGAAATCTCAATAATACTTTAAGGTACCTGAGCAATAGGTCACCTAGTAAAATATTGCAATTGTGCAATAGTGTAATGTTCTCTTACGTTCAAAAATAAGTTGAAATGAGCGAAAGGCTCCAACAAAATATAATGCAATATTTGAACATATTGAGTATATTTTTATTTGATAATTGCCAAAAAATAATAATTTTAAGGAAAACACAGAAGGAAAATATGGACACAGATTTATTCAGTGGCAAGCTGAAATTCTTGTTACGATGCAGTTCTTATGCACTGCTTGTTTGTAGGCTTTCTGTTTGGTCTAAATCTTTATATTCATATATATTTTATATGTTAATAATAAAGTTAATATAAGGCCATATTACATTTACTGTAAAGCATGAATTTGAGTGTTATGAGAGGATGTGTTTTCATTAATTAAAATGTAGTATAAGTGTAGTTTAAGGACAGTAGTTAAATGTAGTTTAAGGGTAAAGTGACCATTCTTTCATACATAAACACACCACAGAGGATGCACAACACAAAATTTCTCCACTGCATTTAACCCATTCACCAAGTGAAGCAGCGGGCAGCCAGGAACACAGCGCCTGGGGGACAGTATGTTACCCAATGGTACCTCTGTTGTGTGATTCAAACCCACAACCTTCTGATTTCAGGGCGGTTCCACTAACCAGTAGACCACCAGCAGCCCCAGGGGATAGTTCCAGGGAAACAAAACTGGGGCATTTATGAAAACAAATGGTATTAGTACAACAGCTTTCTATTTAAGTTGGAATTGTTGTAATAAGCACATTGTAATTATTTTATTTATTGTTCATACAAGCATTACTAAAGGGATGCCTAGAGTTTAGGACGTTGTCCCTGCAATCAGAAGGTTGTGGGTTTGGACCCTAACTGCTGTGTCACCATTGATTTTTCTCCAAGCAAGCATGCTGCTTCACTTGGTGTAAAGGTTAAATGTAGAGAAAGAATTTCACATACTTCACATTGCGATGTGGTGTGTTCATACATGAATGTAGGGTTATTAAAAGAAAAAAAAAACATTTAGTAAACTCTTTACTCTTTTTAATCATTTAGTGAACTCTTGCCCAGCATTGTTGGAGTTAGTGCAGTCTTCAGTGCAGCAGATATTAGTTACTGTTGTTAAAGAAGCAAAGTAGGGTAGTCATTCATCTTCACTGTACAGCTTCTTTATTATACTGTCAGAGGCACACATGGCCCACATGAGGTACAGAACGGTGAACAAGGCCAGAGAGGGGGAAGGTAGAGCGTTCTGTTCTGCAGTGGAAATGCTCAGAGTAAACCATGCTGCTGAAAAATGGTGAATTATTTCCAAAATTCAGGGCACATTATCCTAATGGGAGTGTGCATGTGTCATTTATTTCACTGGTGAAGAACAAGGGATGTACCTTCTAATTATTTAGGAATAATTTAGGATTTTCTTTTCTTCTTGATTTAGAGGCAGATGGTCAAGACTTTTTAGTGAGTTTTTTTTTTCTCCAGAGGATTATGGGATATTGTAGCTGCATAATAAATTGGGCTAAAATTGGTATATTGATATGTTACTGATTTGACAGCATCAAACTAATACATCTGGGAATGTCACCACGATTACTGGATTTTTTTTTTCTCGAGAGCACAGCAGATTTAATGCCATTTCAGTTTTAAAGCTGTAACCTTGGCTCTTTAATACCACACTGACCATGATCAAGAACTTTTCTGTATTAAAAGTTGAATGAACAACGAAGGAAAGTTTGTTTGCATGACATTTAACAATCCCACAAGGCAGAAAGACTTGAATTCTTGTGGAGAGGAAGAGACATCCCTCATGTCAAACATTCTGTCCAAAATAGAATGGATTAAATATTTAAGTGGAAGGAGAAATAGGGACACCTTTCTAAACTGTGGGGAAATACTGGGTAAGCTGAGGGCGTCTGCTGTTGTAAAGTCAGACTATTCTGACATGCATTTAAACAGGAGAAAAAAGAGACCCGAAAAGATGTTCCGTTTTTCAGGTTTTACAAGTGCAAGTATATTTACTGAACAGTTTGCCATAGTTTTTAAGAACTGCTAACAATATTTTTCCTACTTTCCAAGTAAAAATATTGTTCATTAAAAAGCATAATTACAAAATATCAAAATAAGTGAAGTGATGCAGCGTTTACAGCTCTTGAACCATTCAAAGAAAACAAATCTCTTGTTCACTCATACAAAATGGCTATAATGACCTTTGATGAACTTTTAGCAGTGTTTTACCATTCAACTTGTCTCATTGCGAGAGGGGAGTGTTGATTACTGCAGAGTTTTTACACTTTTCCTCCAAAATAAAATTAGATTTAGGTGATCACTAATCGGTACCTCATAACAGAAATTGACATGGAATGGTTATCATACTCATAGAGAGATGCTGATTTTAAAATACATTGCAGTGGTTTCATGTTTTTCATGTCTTTCTCTGATCCTGATCTTTAGACTAACTGACAACTTTGGGCTAATATATACATGGAAACATAGAAACATGTTTCATCAAGTAATTAGCCCAGCGAAGGCATCAAAGTACCTCTTCTTCCTTAATCACATTTTTAATGAAAACATTTGGCAAAAAATTTGTAAACACATTTTTATACATTTGACCCCAAATGTAGCCATTCAGCCAAGCATGTTTGGTCTTCCTAAGTTCAGAACTGGAGCTGCAAGACTAACGTCACAAACAACCCCCCTAAATCCAGCACTTCATTACTAGGATGTGGGCAGTTAAAGCTTGTTGATTTTAGATGAGTATTTTCAGTAAAGTACTTGAAATAACCCTTGAGGAATGTGTGCAGCAGACCAGGTGGAAGTAAAGTAAGGCCTGGTTTACTGGAAGAGGTTTAGCTTGTTCTATCGTGGTGCATATGGGAAAATTGTTGTGGGTGGTGTTGTGAAGGAAGGGTATGATTGGAGTGATCTGGAAGTGAAGAGTATCAGACAGTGCGACAGAGTTAGAAACTGAAGATGTGATGCTTATGGTTGTCAGTGTGGATGCCCTGCAGGTTGGTTGTGAGATGGAGGGAAAAAAGGATTCTGGAGTGTGTTGGGTGAAGTAGTGGAGAGTGTACCCAAGGGAGAGGGCTGAATTTAATGGGCATGTTAGTGAAGGGAACAGGGGGTGATGAGGAGATGATGGGTTGGGATGGTGTCAAGGAGAGGACTGCAGAAGGTCAGATGGTAGTGGACTTTGCAAAGAGAATGAAAATGGCTGTGGTAAACATATTTTAAGAAGAAGCAGCACAGGGTGACCTATATATTTGTAGGGAGATGTACATATGTGGATTATAGTGATGAGGATAAACAGGATCTGGAATTAGTAATTAGAGGTACAGCTTGATTTGGACATCTTGGAGGAAAAGTCACAGGCTGTGTAGGTTCAGACATGAAGAGAGACTGTGTTGGGAGGAGGATGCTGAAGAGAAACTCTGTGTGTGTTGGGTGGAGGATGTTGAAGAGAGACTGAGTGTGTTGGGAGGAGGATGCTGAAGAGAAACTCTGTGTGTGTTGGGTGGAGGATGCTGAAGAGAGACTGAGTGTGTTGGGAGGAGGATGCTGAGGAGAGACTGAGTGTGTTGGGAGGAGGATGT
>JBBMFX010252030.1:2025-19935 GCA_037832545.1 Rhabdalestes septentrionalis | reverse complement strand
CACAGTCATGCTGGACTAGAAAAGGGCCTTCCCAAAACACTGTGTCCACAAAGCTGGAGGTATGGCATTAAGATTGCCCTTCACTGGAAGTAATGGGTCACCTGAATTCAATCATTAAGAGGGGTGTCCCAATACATTTGTCCAAATGGTGTAGCAAGTCAGGACATGTAGAAAATATAAGAGTAGCATCATATTAGGTTACACGTGCAGGATCAAATGGCTTAATAGCACAAATTAGGTTACATGAACAGGATTAAATGGCTTAATAGCACAATTGAGTTCTGACAGGAGGCTGAGCAAGAAAGTTACCTGCAAAGGCCATACAGACATGCTCATCAAGGGCACAGATCTTCCTAACAGTTCTCTCCTCCTGCAGCTTTGCCACAGACTTCTTCTCTACGCCTAGAACAACAATGTCCTTCCCTCGGATCCCAACCTTTAGGGGAAGATACAAAAAAGGAAACTATTTCAATCAGCCGCTCCGAGATTGTTCTATAGCCAACCTGTTATTGCACAACCTGTCATCTCCAGGACATTGGTAAAGTGACAGAAAGCCTATCAAAGCTAGAAGTAAATTGTCATTCTGTGTTTTCTTTCACATGTGCATCTTACTGAGCTCTGAGCATTATAACGAAGCATTCATAATTACTATGCACAATAAATAAAAGTAATGCCAGGACAGCGTACACTTATTTCAGTTTTGCCCAAATTACTCTATATATACAAACAAATAAAATTGGGCTACTTAAACTAGCCTGTTAGCTTCTGAGCTACACAACATGCAAGTCACGCTAAACGGACTCATTCATAGATGCTAAAGCTAGGCTAACCGCTATCACGACCAGTGGTGATGCACTAGTGTTTTTAAAGAATTATTTGATTATTATTTAAACTTTTCAGTATTTAATAACTAGAACAGACATAAAATAAGAGGCCTCCAAAAATCTAACTACAGTAGTTAGCTACGCATTTCAATGAAGCAAGAGGTTAGCTTTGTTAGCTAAAGCCAGTAAAAACACAAACACTCACAGCTGTAGAGCCCTTCTTCACAGCTTCTTGAGCATATTCGACTTGAAACAGATGACCATCGGGAGAGAAAACTGTTATAGCTCTGTCATATCTAGCAGCCATATCTGCAAACTAATGTTTAATCCGACTTGCTAAACACTGAGAGGACCAACTTCTTCGTTCCTTCCTCCGGGGGGCTACGACGCTCAAAACTGGATGAAGAGTCTGCCACCTATAGACAGATTTATTTCGTTTTGTTTTTCAATAGTGTGGTCAAAAGTATTGGTACCCTGTTTTTCAGGGTTTGTGTAATTTACGGCTGAATAGTACCTGCCAGTTGTCTGGATTACTCATATAGTACTATTCTCATTTAAGACATTTGCTTGTCTTAAATGTTAATTTCATAATTTTTCAAAATTTGGACACATCCAGTTAAGGTCTTAATCTTAATACTTCATCACAGTTTGGGGAAGTACCTTTTCTATTCCAGCATGAATGTCCCCCAGTGCACAAATGTGATTAAAACATGTACACAAAAAGGTTTATGAAAATGTACATAAAATATGTATATTACATTTCATGAATCAAATTCATTTTAATATATAATAAAAAATGTTATTCTACACAAAAATTAACAATGGGAAACACTCTTCTCGTGGTGCTTTTTATTGTTCTTTAAGATATTTTTGCATCGCACACATTAAATGTATCACATCATTCAGGATTTTCATCTTCAGGTAACATCAGCACAATTGTATATAAATATTAAACAAACTATTTTCTGAATTATAAAAATGCACATAGATGCATGAATCACACAAGCAAATGTAAACAAAAAACAATGGTTAAAATCAAAGTAAAAACTGATATAAAACGTTAATGGTTCTCAATAAAGAGATCGTTTTCTTCTGAACGGGGCTGTGTCTTTGTGCAGGTGTTCTGATGGAGCGTCTGGAGCAGCTGGCTGGTGTGTTCAGTCTGCTGCTGGACTCTGTTTAGCTCCTGTTCCAGCTCCAACCCACACATCGTTCCTTCTAGCCCTCCACCTGCACAGTCACAATGTTATCACTCAACTGTCAACTGACATTCAAACTGTCACTCACCTGGCCCTGGTGGTATTTTTGCACTTGCTACTCATTTGACTTTTAATTTTGTATTTATCACTACTCAAACATTCACAACCGTCAGGGAAAGCACTAACTCACCTCTTTTCAGATTACACACCGTCAAAATCGCGAGCTGCTGAAACCGCACTTCTGCACAGCGAAGAAACCTCATCGAATATTCCACAATGCTCCTGTGGTGAGGCTTAAGCAGTGTGCCTGCATGAAATACCCCAGCATAAGGAGTGGATTGATTAGTAAGAAGAAAATAACACAGCAAAGAAATATAACAAGACATTTCATAACATTTACCATTCATGTCTAATTTGCTGATTATAGAACCTGCAGCAAAAGACACGTCAGGTTTTTCACTTTCACTGCAGATGCTCACAAGTCGGGCAACATGAGAGGCAGTCATTCTCCGATCAAGCTGTGATCTGAGGAAGTCTGAAAATAATGTGACAAAAACTGATTATCAAAAAAAGAATGAGGCCACAGACTGAATCTGACACGCAGGAAACATGTTGGTTAGTATAAAATGTTATAATGTTTAAAACAGTGCCATCAGCTGGTGATCTATGTATAATGCAGTGTGTAGAAGAACACCGGTTTGGTTCCAGGTTTCTGCTCAGTGCCTCCAGTCATTGGGTGAATTAATATAATTCCTTTAGCAACGCACCTGTTTTAATCTACTGAAGTAAAAAGAGCCAAACCAGGTATTTAATGGAGCTAGTCAAACCTGGTTTGGTAAAACTGGGCTTCCATGAGGAAAGAAGTCTAGAATCACATTGTCATACATAAAACCACCATTTACTGTATTATTGTTGTTTGTATTTGATGTAATGTTAGTGTTTGAACTTAATTTAATACCACTGCCCAGCAGTAAACAGCTTTTAAGCATCACTTTCTCATGTGCCTAAGACTTTTGCACAGTACTGTATGTTGAGGGAATCTTACCATAAGACACCATTGAATGAAGGCAGGTCAGAACACTTAAAATAGTGTCATCCTCACTCCAGTCAAACACAAGAGCCAGAAGAAGTCCAGACATGCACTCTTTCTCCAAAACAGCCTGAACAACAATAAATAACATAATATTAATCATATAATTTGAACCACAGACCCCCAACCATTGGGCCAGGGACTGGTAACAATCTGTGAGTCATTTGGTACGAGACTGCAAAGAAAGACAGAATAAAAAATATTTTATTAATTATTAGAATCTGGAAGATCTTTTATTTTGGAAAAAAAAACGCTCTTCTCGGTCACATGATATGGTACGTCAAAATTTAGCCCACAAGCTAGCAAACATGTTTTTTGTTGTATCTATAACGGTTTGTGGTAATATTGTTTTACATGAAACTGCTCTAAACTACAAACTATCAATAAGGCACAGCTTTCAATAAGTTATTTGTTTAAATGCCTTGAGCACAGATGATGTCATTTGAGCATGAGTGTGCATAAATGTCTCCTCCCACTTCGACCTATAAGGGTTCAACCAGATAACTACTTCTGACTGAAGATGCTCTAAAAGGCTGACGGGTCTATCAGCAATATGGTTTTTAATTAAGGATGGAGACAATGTCACACAATAACAATGCAATACTTTGACTTTTGTTGATAGTTCATATTTCTGTAAATCTGATAATTGTACCTGCTGGCTCTCCAGAGTGTCCCAGAGGTGTGTGAGGGTGACGGCACAATAAGTCACCACAGTAGGTTTACATACATGCATCAGAAGCAGCCCTCCTAATATGGAGATGACTCCATGATTCACCAGAGACTCCTGCAATACAAAAGAGTATCGTTTTCTTTTTAAACACCTTATAAATAACCATCTCAGATTGTTTAGAACATGAATACTTGAGTGCAACAATGACGTATCAATCTGTGTAGCTAAGAGTGTGATGGGGGCTGATGACTGTGTGATCAGATCATACTGTATTCTTTAAAAAACATATATGCATATGCACTTGTTATGCACATTTGTTTACCAGCTTTGATGACCAAAGTAGGCAATATCCAGTGGCATTGTATTAGTTTATGCCCACTGCCAGTAATACACATGCATTGTCACATACTGTTGCCACAAGACTACAAAATGTACAGAATACCCCCTCACGACTTTTCAAAATAGCATATTCTGGACTTTTTTAAGCGATATACTGTGTGTTCTTCCACCGCGCAAAACCAAACTAGCAATCGACATGAGCGTTGTAAACCCAAGCATCATATGTTGTAACCCCAGGACCCCCTGTATGCATATGAATATATTTTAGGCAGAATCCCTGTACTGAAGGCTCTGAGTGCTCTTACACTTTTGGTTGGATGGTCAGAGAGCACAGAGAGGAGAACGAGAGCAGCTTCAGAGGAGCTGAGCTCTGGGGCCCTCAGCAGGGCCAACAGGGGACACATCCAGTTCAGCCCAAACAACTGCTGCTGGGCCTCACCTGCAGACAAGGTTATAGAAAGCCAGGAGGTAAGAAACACCTCAGACAAAAATAACACACCATCACAAAGTCATTTTTCACCAGAAGCCAGCTGAGAAAACAGTGTGAACTGATCTAATGGTGTAGAGTAACTTAGTCAGAAGGCACACATAGTGTAATTAATGGGTGATCAATAAACAGCACAGGATCAGCACTTTCAGAGTCAGGATATTCATTCAGACAATCAGACAATCAATTTTGGGGAGTGACCTCAAGGACCAGGCTATTCAAGTTCTCAGAGCAAACAGACCATGAGATTGATTTCAGGCTATAGGGTTGGTTATTATCTCTTAGAACCAGAACATAAGATTAAGTTCTAGGAGAGATAAACTATTGATAACAATGATAAACTAATGCACTACCACCAGGCCACAGGGAAGTGTAAAAATCATCATTTAATTTATTTTAATGGATTTACAGATAGTATCTCATGTTTGTATTTATGGCAGGCAAAGTTGTCTTAAAATAACATATATTTTTAAATTGTCATAAACAAATTACCATTACTAGTGAGGCTCCAGAGGCAAAGGCAGGCCTGGGTAGAATTCTGTTGGAACATGGAAAAATCATAACTAACTATTTGACAATGTAAAAACATGAAGGTCACAAAACAGTTATTAGTCTTCCCTGCTTCATCCTACCTTGAGTACAGATGAGCCCATGAGTGAAACCAAGGATTTCAGCAGGAAACGATCACCAATTTGCAGCATTTTTGTGTGATGCTGGGGAGCTGCAGCAATATTACTCAATGCAGAACAGCTGTAGAACTGAGAAAAAAGCTTACTGTTAATGTGGAACTTTTTTTTCTTTTAGTAAAACATAAGGGTTAAAAAGTATTGGAAAATACATATGTGCAAAACTATCCAGGCCAGTGGCGGTTCTAGTCTAAAATTACCAGGGGGGCCAGTTTGTTTTTAGGGGGGCACACTACGGTGTACGGCAGGGGGTGGTGGTGGGTGGGGACACATAAGGGGGGCCCTGGCCCCCCCCTGGCCCCCGTGTAAAATCGCCTATGATCCAGGCTTGATCCCTCTTATAATTGGTGAATTAAATAAAAGGCGAAGCTCTGGAGCAGTTGAAGTCATATATTTGAAGTCACTATGCCCCACACTAAGCATTGGGTAGAGGGGAATAAAACAAATTAGGTTCTATGGAGGGATGGACCACCATCCAGTACCTTTGGGATGAGCTGGGGTGGCATTTGTGATCCAGAACTAAATATCCAACATCAAAATCTGACCTCACAAATGCTCTTGTGGCTTAATGTAAAAAACATCAATTTTCAACAACAGTCCAGGAGAGTGGAAGCTGCAGCAAAACGGAACCAAGTCCCTATAAATACCCTTGATTTCAGAAGAAATATTGGATAAGCAGCTATCTACAAACATTTGGACATGCAACTTCTTGTTCCAGTATTTAGAACGATGAGAATGATAGACTGGGAGTACCTGAACCTCCGAATCAGCCGACTGTAACAGAAGAGCCAGCACAGGTATAACCCCCTGCCTACACAGCACATTCATTGTACTCTCTGGAAAAAGATTAAAAACACAGTCAATTCCCCGACTTGTGAGATAAGAACGAATGCATTATTGATTTGGCCATCTCTGACCATTCAGTGATACGTCGCTACTGCAAATTCCCTTTGGCCACAACGTCTGTGAAAACTTTACCAGACTTGGTGAGATTAAAAAGGGCTCTGACAGCATTTTCCTGAACTTTTGGATCAAAGGCCCTTGCCAAAACCAGCAGAGGTAGCACAGCACCCGAAGACACGATAGCCTCCCGATTTGAATCTGAATTGAATGAAAACAGAATTCTACTTAGAACATGCAGTATATTTCTTTAACCTGTCAGTCTAAAAGTATACACATTATCAAGTGATAAACTAGAACCTGCTTTAGAATAACAACAGTTCTCTTGAGTGTGCAGGAGTAAATAAAACAACAGTCACTGATGAGTAATGTCACAGAAAAGGATTAAAACTGTTTAATTAAAAGAACAGTTGTATGACTATGCATGTGACAAATAAAAATCTTGAATCTTGTAAGTAGAAAGAAAAAACAAACCTGAAGAGGCTAGTAAAGCCACACATGCACTGGAGTTACACTGCACTGTACAGTCACCAGACTGCAGCAGATCAACAAGTGGCTCCAAAACACCCATTGCAATGACGTCTTCTTCTTTTACTGAGAGAAATGAACAATTATGAAAACAAGATACGTGATGTTGTATGTGCGATGTTTTCCAGATCATCCCATTCACAAAATATCGGCTACAGATCATCAGATCCAAATCTACTGTCGTAATAAAGCTTTGGTGGCAGTGCATGGGACAGATTTGGAGACTGTTACAGTGATGTTAGATATTTTGGAGACTTCTTTGTCTCAGGACAATTTACTTTTGCTGTCTGTAAGAAGAATGAGGATGGAGAGGGAGACCGTCTTCTGAACCTCCACGTCCTCTGACTGCAGGAGGGTAGAGCATGTCTCCAGAAGGTCAGTGGGGAGATGACTCTTTGCTGTAAAAAAACACAAATATCCAGGATGTTATATGTGTAATTGTGACTGTTGCGCTGATATGTCACCAAAAGCTGAACCAGGTGTCCAAACATTCCACCAAAAAGAAAGCGATATGCTATAAATAACCAGAGGCTTTTCTGTTCATGCAAATAAGGCATTTTCATATTACTGGTCTCGTAAATGTCACCTCAGTAATCACTACAGTGACAAAAGAAAGGCAGGGACTTCCAAACAGTGACAAAGAGAAGGAGATCCTACACAAGGCTTGGACATATTTATGACACCAAAAGAACACCTGTTCTCTCAAACAAGTCAAGTAATGACCATAACAGTCAGACTAACTTTGAGAAACACTATATGAGCAAAAGTATTTGGACATCTGACCATTACATCAACTTTACACCAATTACTTTAATATGCAGCTGGTCCACCTTTGCCACTATAAAAGCATTTTCAAGCACTTCTATGGTAAATTAGTAAGAAGGCCTGGCTCACAATCTCTATTCCAGTTCATCCCAAAGGTGTTGGATGAGGTCGAGGTCAGGATTCTGTGCGGGTCATTCAAGCTCTTGAACACCAAAATCATCCAATCATGTCTTCATTGAGCTTGTTTGGGCACAGGGGCACAATCATGCTGGAATGGAAAAGGTTCTTTCCTAAACTGTCCACAAAGTTGGAAGCATCGTGTTGTCCAAAATGACTTGCTGAACCATTAAGATTACCCTTCTCCACCTGAATTCTGTCATTTAGAGGTCTGTCCCAACACATTTGTCCATTGCTGTGTCTCGTAGAAAAAGCCTGAAATTAAATTCAAATCTACAGTGGGTACTGACCTGTGCTCAACGGAGAGCTACGTCTGGGTTCACTGTTGTGTCGTCGCAGGAGTTCATGCATTTTTTCTTGAGACCTCAGTGTTTTTTTTGAACAGCAGCATTCCGAGAGTGTTTTTGCGAGATCCTTGACTCTCTGCACACATTTTGCTGTCTTTGCTCTGACATAAGCTGCAAAGTCTTTTAGTTGGCGCGCACATCTGTTGCACAGTCCCATCGAAACGTTTCAGCAAATCTAATACTATTGAAATATACAAAATATGTATTTTTTTAAGCTTCCAAATGTTTCAACACACCATCAACCCAGCTCCAGGACTCTCCGGTTTCTAAACAAAGTGAGTTGTGAAGAAATCTGCACATGGCTGGGTGCGACCGGTCTCACAGGTCCTGAGCTCCTCCTCTCAGGTGGCGAGAGGGGGGAGGGGGGAGGTGTGAAAGTCATTCTTTGACCTAATTCTAATTTTCACATGAATGCAGTATCACTTTACCATCATTTAAAATCTGTTTTTGGCTTCAACTGTAGTGATAGCTTGACACAGCCACTTGGACACAATCCAGATAAACTTTAATTTAACTGGATGTTGCTAACATGAAAATAATATTATAGTGAAACCAACACTATGAAACACAATGTACTTAAAATATGCTTAACTCTACCTTAATTTACCCCTGAAAATATGCCAAAGACCTGAATTTAAATTAAGTGGCCATTAATTTGTTAACTGTTCCCTAAATTTTACCTTACAAGTGGATTTAAGGTATGAGTGTGAAACCCCTTAATCCAAAACATAAGACATTTTCTTCAGGAGGCTCAGTTATTTAAGGGGCAAATTTTAAAATTAAGGGAAAAATTCAGTAGTTTTACCTCTTAATCAGACTTAATCTGTGCACCTTTCCACTTAATTTTCCTTACTTTCCTGGAAATTATGGAAAAAAATATGTTATATTATATTAAGGGGTAAAATTAAGGCGTTTGGTTTCGTAGTGTATGCAATTGAGTTTACAGACTGTTGCACCAATTGCTGCTGAAACTGCAAGAAATCCAGGATTAAAATTCAGAAAATCTGAAATCAATGGCCTTTAGAAGAACCCCCAGACAAAGAACAAACAGAGACTCTTTGAATTACTATAGGCAACCACACCTAATGCTATAGGCAACCACACCAATCTGCATTTCTGTGAGAGTCAGTTAAAGAGTGTCGTAAACAAGATTAGCATGTGTAAATAGCCGTTACCTACTTCATTTTCATGCATTTACACTGCCCTGTTTCAAACTGCCAATGTGAAAAAAACAGGATTTGTAAAGATGTAAATATCTTATTGTGAAAATTCTGCAGGAAGAGTTATCTAAGTGTAGCAGAGTACCAGAACTTCTATAAAGAATTTGAGCTGCATTGAACTCACAATTCAATGTAAATTTTATTCAGATAAATGAGGGGAATACAAATACAGTTGCAAGTACTACTACTACTACTACTACTACTACTACTACTACTACTAATAATAATAATAATAATAATAATAATAATAATAATATAATAATAATAATAATAAATATCAACAACAGGATATCAACAACAGGTTGAATTATGTGCTGATCTCTTTTCGGTGAAATCATTGTTTCCACATAAATATATTGATAATATTTTGTGAGTGTATTACATAAATGCATTTTTCAGAGCTGTTGGTCTCAGTCACTCTGCTCAAATATGTGTGTGACAATCAATGAAATTAAAGCAATAATAATATCAGTACTATCACTGATAATAGACAAAATATTAATCATAATAACAACAAAACAATAATAATAATAGTAATAATAATAGCAACAACAGTTGGGGATGTACGCTCTTCTCTGGTGTAACCATCATATCCACAAAAATATATAGATAATCGCATTTTAATCAATGCTGCTGATGTCAGTCACTCTACTCAAGTGTCATATCTGTGATAATCCGTCTGCATTAGTCTGTGTGATCCTGTTCATTTTCGGGCCTGATAAGATTCCATTAACAATTTAAATTCTTGCTTTACATAATACCTTAAGCATTCATATTACTGCACAGGGTCCTGTGGTGTTCAGGTAACTTATCACAGATCCCTGAAAGGAAAGCTTGTTTGCAGACACACACGCGCAACACCGCCCCCTGGTAATTTTAGTCTAGAACCGCCACTGGCTGATACGCGTTCCTTGGTTTAGCCACTTATTTTAGTCCCTTCAGAAAAAGGGCAGTACGTTGGGGTGAAGGGAAATCTTAAAACAAAACTACAACAAGACGAGAGACATGGAAGCAGAGGCAGTAGATCCAGGGCTGCCAATTCTCATGCAATGAGCGTGAGACACACGCATCTGACCGTCTTCACACGCTCTCATGCCACACCTCTGACTATTTTTCCCATTGTGCATACTCATCAACCGAATGCCACAGCAATCCTCGGCAAAAGAAGAAAGTAGCTACCCTCCAGAACCAAACATCCGCCACCCCCCTCCCCGCTCACACAGATTTTTTTTACATTTATTTTAATTGAACTATTATTCATGTACAAACAGCTTGACAATATCAATCATTATTGTAATACTGCAGAATAGGTGAATATAAACAAATGAGCAAAATAAGAGAAGAAAGAAAAAAAAGGAAAAAAATTCTCTATGCGGGAGGGGGGGGTTGTAATTTATAATCTAAAATAATTTTAAACAAATTTACTGAATTTTTTTGTTTTGTTTTGTTTACTTGTCATGTTGTCTGTTAGTGTTACAGAGAACATTAATAAAAGTTGCTCTTTTTTGGACACCCGTGTTCTTCCGATGCATTTGTGTGTTGATGTCATCAAATACCTCATCAACTCGACTTCGACATTCTTGATGGATAAGTGGTTCTGAAAAAATATGAATTGTTAATGCCCTAGGCTGAACCGGGTTTGTACCCAACTCAACTGGAACTGCTAAACTATGCATTTGACCTGAGTGATTGAAAATATTTTGAGACATAATTTACACATCTCTAACACACTCACGGGCCATTTTTGTGGAATTTCTTATCTAACAGTTTTCTTGCATATGTACTAAATAAATTACACGCAATCCTAATGAAGCCATTTCACTGATGGACATATTCATCCACTTCTTTAAATTCTGGAGCTATTCCATGAGAGAGAGCGAAAGGGTGCACGACTATGTCTACCACGGACATCACCACCATTCAATCAGAAGGGGGCGTGTCCTCTTCACCCCACTTTTGCCAAAAGGCGATTCCATCCCCCCACAGTCAGCGCGCAGACGTATTCTCAAAGGCACGCCAGTGATGGTGCGCATCTGTGACAAGGGAACGAGGCACGGTCCCTTTGCACACTCTTTTTGAGACCTGGAAGACAGGCAGCTAATTACAGTAAAAGCTCACCAGGCTTTATAGGGTTTCATTTTGGCTGGGTGGAGATTTTGCTGGAGAACCAATAGGAGGCTTCTGTCTTTGCCCATTTCCAGCCTCCTTATGAGAATTGTGTGTAAATAGTGCCACTAGTAAACATGTTGGCTTTTACTAGTGCAACTAGTACCACTAGTAGAGGCAAAAGGCAGTTCAGCTAGTTAACTAGTAAACATATAGAGCCTCACTATATAACTAGTAAAGGCAAAGACACGCTCACTAGTGTCGTTAGCAAACACTTGTTCCTTACTAGTAACACTAGTACCACTAGTAAGTACAAAACCATCCTCACTAGTGCAACTAGTGGATATTTTGGCCTTTACCAGTGTCACACTTTGGCTAACACTAGAGCTACCAGTGGGCATTTTAAGCTTTACAAGTTAACTAGTGCAGCACATTTCAGGCCCACCAGTTAACTAGTTGATGAAAATGCTTGAACAGTAAGAGTTTTTGCAGTACTAGTACGGCATAGTCGCAAACTAGTGTGCCAGCATGTCCAGCTAGCGCTGCCAACATGTAAACTAGTGCAGAGAAATTGGCTTGATATCACAGATATCACAATAAATGCTTAAAAGGCTTTCCATACGGGTTTTCTCCAGCTCATCAAATGCAGGGGATGTGACTCATCAGTGCACAGACAGGCTGCTCGGATTTCCAGTGGTGTGTGTTCTTCTATCGGTTTAGTGTATTGAATTCTTTAGCAAAAGATTCAAGATTCAACAGCACTAGGGAATTAATGATTTATGTTAAATGTGAGGGGTCCAAACGAATAATTATGAAGTGTGAGGGGGCCACGTCCCCTCTGGTTGAATGGCAACGACGCCCATGATAACCAGTATAACTTTTTCCCTTACTGTCACAACCAAGACGTAGAACATTATATTAATTATAATTTTCCCCGGATGACCCCCAGATTTGGAGGACTGTGATCTCGAGCAAGAGTCCCTGCTAGAGTGCCTGCTAGAGTGAGGTGAAGGGCTCGAGGGGGAAAAAAGCAACGGCTGTCCAAAATAATAGTGGAGTGATCTTACTTATTGGGGGGGTTATTATTGACTTATTTCGTGTGAATATTGAATTATGTTTTTTATTTGTACATTTTTATTATCAGAGTTAAGATTAAGGTTCAGGAGTGTGGAGAGTTTGAGAGGGGCGTGTGTAGGGGGCGTGGCCGAGGAGCCAGAGAGTGCTGGGAGGGTCAGAGTTGTTTCGGGGATTAGCAGCGTGAGTTGTGGAGAGACAGCAACTCACTTGTTCTTGAAGAAACTTTAATTAAAAGAAGCCGCGGTTGAATGGGGACGGACTGTTTTTCTTCTCTTTAAGTGGACTGCAGCAATTTCCTCAGCTGCTGACGGACTAGAGGGCACTTGGACGGAAAAGGAAATAGTTTTGTACGTTTTTCCTTGTTTTTCTGCCTCTCATGACTCAGTATTACTCCCACAGACGATACGGAGAACTGTTGGATTTATTCACGGAAGCTGACAAAGCAAAACATATAAGAGGGTAGGACACAAGCTACAGCTTCACTCGTGTATAAACGTAAAATCCAGGTACCTGAAGGAGACTGGTGATGCTCCTTATGCCGCGTGTTCTTAACCATCCAAAATGCCTGTGTGCATGTGCAAGGGTGGAGTTTGCTGTGTTCGAGTTTTCTAAGAAAGGTTTAGTAAGCTCCATCCAGCACACTGACTGTTTCTACCTTATAGGTAAAGCCATTTCCAAGACATTTTCATATAACACGGCTTATAATATACATTTCTGTATTAATAACAAGTATGAGGTGTCTCAATAATTATATAGTGTGTCATAATGGCGAAATAAAGAACTAGTTGTAGAAAACTGCCACTGCAATGTAATATCTCTGAATATTACAAAACTCCACCATTTTGGCATATTGTAATTCATGCAGCTGCTTGTTTTAAGTTTCTGATCAACAGACTTACCAATGTCATGGCTACTGAAACGTATTGGGATGCCTGACCAGTAAAACAACAGGGACTTTGAATTCATATACATATACAATTTAATATGGAGCTGGTCCTCCTTTGGAGCTATAACAGCTTCCATTCTTCTTGGAAGGCTTTCCACAAGATTATGGAGTTTCTGTGGGAATTTCTGAGATCATACACTGATGATGGACGTGACAGCCTGGCTTTCAATATCAGTTCCAGTTCATCCCAAAGGTGTTGGATGGGGGCATATTCCAAACTTGTCCACAAAGTTGGAGACATGGCATTGTCCAAAACATCTTGTAATGCTGAAGCAGTAAGATTGTCACTCACTGGAAGTAAGGGGCGTAGCCCAAACCCTGAAAAACAAGTGTGTCCCAATATCTTTGTCTATATAGTGTATAATGAAGGCTAAATGACATTGTCTACAACACCATCTTTAAAGAGCTAGTTGTATAAAACAGCCACTTTAATGTTTTCTGGAATAAGTTCATTTTAAATAGGAGTCAGCTTCTCTTTACATTCCAAGTCTACGTCATATTGCCTTCAGTTACTTGCAGTTCTGTTGTTTTAAGACTAACCAGTGCTATGGCTACCTGAATGCGTTAATAACTTATATATCATTGGCCGCATTATCCAGCACAGTAGATGAGCTTTCTATTTTCTTATTTCACAAATCATAGCAGTAAATCAGTAATGGATGCATTTAGAAGGCAGAAAACCCTCTAATGGTTTCCAGCTGCTAATGAAAACCGGCCCTAATGGTTTCCATTAAGACTGTCCCATCAGGATGTAGGCTAATGGCTCCTGCCCAGATCCATTAGAGGCGTACCATCAGGCTATGGATCTGCTCCTTAATAGCGCTGCTGATGGCTGGGTTAACCCACTGCTGTTTTCCATTAGCCTAATTTTAACCATTAGAGAGTCTTCCCATCAGGACCCATGTTAATGGCTTCTGCAGGGCTTTTTTCTCTCCAGCATATGATCTGTTTATCTGCCTGTTTGTTAGGTTATGAAATGGAACTTGGGGAATTGGCGTCCTTACATTGAAATTGAGGAGAAAGAAACACTACAGCTTGAAGATTGCAGAACTTCAGTGGTAAGATACACTGTGAGATAATGAGAAATGCTTGCCAGGTTAAAAGTAGTAGATCACTAAAAGTTCTGGATCACAATCTTAGTTCCACTTTATCCCAAAGGTGTTGGATGGGGTTGAGGTCAGGGCTCTGAGCGGGCCAGTCAAGTTCTTCCACAGTGCTTTGTACACTGGTTTGCAGTGATACTTGGATAGAAAAGGGCCTTTGCCAAACTGTGTCCACAAAGTTAGAAGCATAGTGTCTAAAGTGTCTTGATATCCTAAAGCATTAAGATTGTCCTTCACTGGAAGTAAGGGGCCTAGCCCAAACCCTGAAATTGGATGTGTCCCAATATGTTTGTCCGTATATTTTATGAAATACCATTGAATAATTTTTTACAGTAAAAGAGTTTGTTGTGCTAAATTAAACCTGAGTGAGTTTGCTGTTCCTCTACATCCCTCACAGAAAGAAAAGAGAATGGCAGAACTACAGGAGATGTCTGTCAGTGAAGTCATGAAGAAACAAATCGCTGAAAAAAGGCAGAAACATTTCTCGGACAGTGACGAGGAATCTGTTGTGCCATACAAACTTTACCAGGAGCTTCAGGATAGCTACGCAATGCTGAAAAAGCGCACCAGAGAAAAGGACATGGTCATTGCAGGGAAGGATGCTGTGATTAGGAAACTCAAGCAGAAGTGTAAAAATATGACCGTAGAGATGGACAAATTAAGGAAACTGAACATTTGTCTTCAAGAACAACTCCTTTTTGAAGAAACAGGTTATTTCCTTCTTGAATAACACTGTAAATTTTTTCAATATATTTTATTATCTAATCATGATGAAGAATTTATTAAATAAATGTATAATTTACGGTCCTCTCAGGATCCATTGGGAAACACACAGTCTCTACAGGGAACAATGAAACCTTGCATGTCCCAACAAGTACTCTTATAGTTTCTGAAGTGGAGACACATAGAGAATCCCCACCTGAGGACCTAGTAGCCAAGGTAAAAAACATAAAAATTATTGCCATAATCCTATATTTTAAACAAATGGATTTGGTATTATATTTGTGAATATGTTGTCATCTGAGGAACTGCTATTGGAGCGTGTTGACATGTGCATATGTGTGTGTATAAACAATGTCAAACATTCATTCAACATATCATCATTGTCCAGAAAAAGACAAAATCCTCTAAATGGTAACTTTACAGAATAAAAAAATAATTATTTAGTTCTAATGTAAATTACAGTAAAACATTTTATTCATTACATTTTGCATTTCTCTTGGTCTGTTCATCATTAAACCTGCACAGTATTTTAAGACTGACTGCTGTGTTCAAACAATGTAGAAAATGTAATAGATTCCTTTCTTTGGACAGCAATGTTATGATGAATATAAAGGTATTTTTCTCTGGAACTTTCTCTAAAATAGGTGAGATCTTGCATGGGCCTATAAGTTTAAGAGGGTTCAACATGGTTCACTTAGTAGATGGTATTTTTCTCTTTTTAATATCTTAAAAGGTTGATCTTGGACATGGGGTTCTTTTGGACACACAGAGGTGGAAAGTCATTCAACGGATGGATTCCCATTCTAAATTCTGTAAGTCCTTGGCCGTAGCCATCTGGGGCCTTGAGACACTGAAGGATAGGAGTGTGACTGGCTCCAAATCCAACGCTGTCAAAGGGTCTGTGGCGAAGCCTCCATTATCTCCAGAAAAAGTTGGTGTCATCAGAGGTAATCACATGTTAATACTGAGTTTGTCTCAAAATATGATGTATTTCATAAGGCTTAATAATCTACATTTATAGAATGTAATTGCATGCATAATCTCATGTCAGTAAAGCCTGCTATATTACAAACTTCAGCAGCACCTACAGTGCTGTTAGAGAATGTGTCTGTTATAGTACGTATATATTTACTAGGGTTGTAACGACACACCAAACCCACGGTTCGTTTCGTTGCAAGTTTTTAAACTCACGATTCGGTGTGTATCGCGATTCATTTGCGGTGGAGGACAGGAAAAGTTCTGAGGCGCCATATTTCTTGGAGACACCTTATCTTTACCACAAAATGATAAACTATTATTCGCTTAAATACCGCTTCTTTTCCATTCATACTGAGGACAAGGCTTCGGTGAAGTGAAGTCAACTGGTCTCTCTAGGTTCAACGCTCCATTCAAACAAAAGAAACGCTCTGCCCAGCTGCCCCAAAAGCCACAAAACTCACTCAAAACACAATAAAAACAATTACACAGACACTCCAGTGCAGTTTTATCACAACTCAGCCAGCTTATAGACAGATTTAAGCCCAGTGTCATAACTTACATGTACTCAAAGCGAATCAATTTAGCAAACAAAGGGTCCGTCCGTGCTTGTATATTCGTAAACTTGTGGGAGAGCTCTTTGAACTCTTAGTCCCTCAGCTGTTGGTTTAAGAACAGAAATTGATGTGAAAACCCTCCTATTACGGCCAAAAACCTAAGTTTCAGTGCGGGAACTGTATACGGGAAAGAGTTGGAAGGGGTGTGTCTGTGTCGTGATTCACCCTCCTCACACTGCAATGCGGGTTCATGGACGTGAATGTCGCGATTTCGGTTTTGTATCGTATATCGTTACTGCCCTAATATTTACAGAATATTTAAACTTATGGTATAAAAAATAAAATGTATATGATTTATTTTATAAAAAACATTTTCATATTTGGTTTCTGAATACAAGAGTGCTTGAAGGAGCGACTTCAGCAGCGTGGCTATCAGAAAGAAGCAGTTGATGGACAGCTGCGTTTGGTGCGACGTTTCCTGTCGGAGAAAATTTGTGACATCAAACGAAAAATCAGTATGGCCTCAGAGGTAAGACGTGTTGGAGTGCCCTGGTCCTCATATTACAAAAATCAAGTCAGTGTGCTGTTAACCTGTTTTACTGTTGTAGGGAACCTGCTCCAAAAACACCAGATCTCATCATTGATGTATTCCAGTCTTGGTTAAGGTCCTGTATGCAACATCTCAAGACTAATGCTCTTTGCATTGTGACTGCATTAGGTCTGTGTTTTCAACTCACAACCTTTAACCTGTTTTGATGTAATCTATTATTTTATGTATTTATTTATTTGAAAAGCAACTGATATCTTTGGTAGACACCTTTCTTCAGACCAGGGATCTATAACTCCTCAGCATTAATTGTAGAAAATGGATGGTTTTCATTAATGTTATTATTTATTGTTCATTTTTAATTTCCCACTAATTACATAATGACATGTGTTTTTTCAGAAAATTGTCCCAATTGATATTAAAAAAATATTTTTCTTCAAAATGCTGATGGTGGTGCAGTGGGTAGCCTCCAGGCCTGCGGGTTTGAATCCAGGTCCTGGCCTTGTGTGCGTGGAGTTTGCATGGTGTGCATTTCCTCTGGGGTCTCTAGTTTCTCCCACGGTCCAAAGACATGTGTCATGTAAATTGGGGATTCTAAATTAACAATAGGTGTGTGTGTGTGTGAGTGAATGGTGTTTGTGTGT
>JBBMFX010251610.1:0-19945 GCA_037832545.1 Rhabdalestes septentrionalis | reverse complement strand
TAGGGGGTGGTTATGATGTCGTTTATGCAGGGCTGTGCAGCCCCAAAGCCTGACATGAATGGTCCCCAGGACAAATAAGTTTGAGAAACGCTGCTCTACATGGCACTAAATCACTTAATTACTGTAACATCTTATGTGCAATATTACTACTCATATTCATATTGTTTTATTTCAACAGAATTTTATTTTTATTCATATTTTATTTTATTATTTATCTGGATTTTATTTTGTTTATTTTATTATAGTATTTTATCTTGCTTTTTATTTACATTATTCTGGTGTCGTGTGACTCTCTGTGTCTGTGTTTTGTGGGGGTCACCACATAAACTATTTCCTCCGGGATAAATACACTTTTCTGATTCTGATTCTGATTCATTGCTCTGGCAAATTTTATTTCTTATTCTAACATCTTACCAATGGCTTCCTTGCTGCAACTCGATCTGTCAAACCTGCAACTCAAAGTCTTCTCTCTACAATTGTAGTTTAGACTTGCTTAGTACTCTCAGAAACTTGTCTTCTGATGTTCTCATGGCTTTGGGTCTGACAGATCTCCTCCTGTCAGAGTTTTCTTTAGTTTCTGCATCCCTTTTGATGGTAAAAGACACAGGACTCACCGACACCTTGACTATCTTCACAATTGTTTTTGGGACAGACCTATACATTTAAGTCTTATGATGGTCTACCTGTATGTATAATTCTGAAATGTACATTATTTCCTAGTTTTGGGTAACCTTATTTTTTTTAACCCCTGGCAGTTCACCACCTTACTTTGTACCATTTAATGTTATTCATTGGACAATTTGAATTTCAGTACAAAAAAACTTTTTTTGAAAATTGGGTTGTTCTAAAACTTTTGACTGGTAGTGTATTAAGGTATTGTGGATATTCTAAATGCAAAAATAATTACACTATCTTTCTATCGTCGCTGTCCGGCGGAAACTTCGTAACTCAACTTTTGCTCTTTGTTGTTTTTTTTTTCATAAATCAATCCTATTGATCTGTCTCCACGTGTGGCTGTTTTAGAAATTATCAACCAATGAAAAGTGCTGAAAATAGTTAAACCAATTCTGAAGACAGTGTATTCATTTATTTAGAATATACTTAGTTTTTTGAGTTTTCTGAAAAATAGTAATTTTGGATATATGATGTTTCGGCCGGACAGCGACGATACAAAAAAAATAATACTGGTCTGTGCAAAATATAGGGCAGTTTTGTTAGTTATGCTTTATTTCTGTTTAAGTCCAGATAAGTTAGAGCAGTCATATGTAAACTGCCCCTAGAGTTTTGGAGATCTAAAGTAATGAGACAAGTCAATTATGATCAAGTAGTGTAATAAAATATTATGAAGAATATAATTACAAAAACAAGCTCCTGACCCTTTAGTCCACTTCCACCAGCAGTGCCTAACTTTACATAATGAAGGACTGATCAACAGATGCAGGTACTGGATGGTAACTGTGAATACTGGGCTTCCTCAGAGGTCTGGAAATAGTTAAGCTACACACTCACATGAAATCACTGTGTAGATTTTATTTGTTTGTTCGGATGCATGTTAATGTTAAAGTGGTTTAACCAAATAATTAATATCTGCCAAGATGAAGAGTTACATATATCGTTTTGAGGTGAAGGCATACATTTTATAGACTTCACCTACCTCTGTTATGGCCTCTCTTGGACTAAATATATCAAGAACCCGCACAGGAATTCCACTGGAGGTTGGAGCCAAGTTAAAATCTACTTTGATTTTGATAGGTGAAAAACAGTCTTTGCAGCTCTGCAATCAGATTATGACCATTAAAAAATAGACATTTTCACTTGGGAGGAAAACTTAAAAATGAAGGCTAAATAGAGGGTTACGTGAACTTACGTGTTCCAGTTCTACCTTGTCATTACAGCCTTTAAAATTTGACAAAGTGAAGCTGTTTTTTTTTTCATGGGATTTAGCATAATGTAGTCGTTTTTCTTCTTTACCGGCGTCCAAATCAACTTGGTACTCAATTTGCAGTTCTTCACCAGCTAAAAAAAAACCTGTTCATTAATTTCATTCATTTTCTGTCACAGGTTCATTTCTGTAGCCACCAATGTTTACAGGTGTGAGGCAGAGATTCAGAGACCCTGGGCAAAATGTGATAATATGTTTTTTAAAACATTACATTTACTATTGGGATTTCTAACTTACCAGCAATTTTCTTCCCATAGTCCATAAAGCAGATTTGAAGGGTTGTCCTAGATTTGTCAGTTGTCTGCATAGCAAGGGTAATATTTGGATCACTAAACCGGATACTTGGTCGGATAATGATAACAGGCACTGTCCTATTAAGAAAAATGAAACAAAAGCCACTCACAGAGAAACTTCAGAGATGAAATACAATCAACATGAAAGCCTTTCAGGACAAGAGTGGACCATGGTATACAATTTTATTCCCAAATTAACGTTTCTTTACTCACTTAAAGACAGTTATTACCCCCTCACTCCCTCCACTGATGAGGATCTCCTTCATGTTCTCTCCTGAGTCAGGCATGGTACTCACTGCCTGCCCAAAATGCACAAGTTTCATCCCAAAATCTGAAGGTGCAATTCTCTGCAAAGGAAAAATATGCAGGAAACTTTTAAAAAGGAAGTGACACATTTGAGCTTTGGTAAAAAAAAAAAAAAAGGAAATTAATGTTAAAGGCAGTAACAACACTCATCTCACAAACCGTTCATCCTTTTATACTGTAGGATGCATGACTTTTTATGTTTATATAGTCTGGCCTTGATGAGTATTCTGGATAGAAATGCTTTGTGCGCTGGACATTTGCAACACTCTGCCATGCATTTCTGTAAAGTGAAAGCTAAAGCTGAAAAATTGGCAATTATTCTCAGTCAGCCAATTGCAATTGCAAATGCACACTGCAAACCTATGTTCAAATTCAAGAATATTCATTAAATTCACTATATATTACACTAAACAACTTTTACCTTTAGTAAACAATAAGTGCGTTCAACAGTTTCATGAACCTAGTAGAGTCCCTTTTTAGATTTTTTTTTTTTTTTTTTTTTTAATAAATTTTTTAAATAAATGACTGATTACTTTTCATTTATTGTGAAATGAATTTGCCACACTACATTTGTGGTTTGGGGGCATTTTACTAAGGATTTATCACATAACAATTATATTGTTTGGCATTGACTAATGTAAATATAAGTGATATATTAAGGGCTACAGATTAGTGATTTGGAATCTTTGTAAATAGTCGTCACTAAAGTTTTCAGCGAAACATAAAAGTTAATGTAGTTTAAATATGTTAAAGGTGTGTTCATTCATAACATGCAGTTTTTAGGTTCTTTAATAAATTAAGGTCTTCCACACAATCTTTCTAATTACTGTAACTTCATTATCACATTGAGTGACAATAAATGTTTCATCAACTGAAGAATTTTATTACAACATATAAAACAAATATATATATAAACATCTTTTGATTTTTGGAACTTAAAAGTATGTGTCTTTTAAGGCTAACGTGTAGAATGCAAACTGAAAGAACATATTAAAAGCCATTCAAAAAGATAATAATAAAAGTTGACCACTCTTCAAGAACAGCCCCAAATTTCCAGAATAGATCACGAGAAAGTAAAGTGACTACCTGAGAAAATGTCTGCTTTATCCCATCTTCAAATCCGTTATATATGTAAATGCTTCCTGAGGAATCAGTCAGGCTGTCTGCTTCGAGAGGAGCTCCCACTGCCACGTCTCTGTATTTGTTCCCATCAATGTCTCCTATATCAGCTATCGCAGAGCCAAACCTTGCAAAGATGTGTTTCCCTGTTCCACGCAGTACGAGGCCTTCTTTCTCGAACGTCCCCTAGCATTCCAATGATTAGTTATTAGATTGAGAAATTCTTACAAAATGCAACAAATGAGGAAGGCATTATTGAATTAATGGCCATACTTCTTGCAGTTTGTACACCAGCACTTTGCCCTCTTCCCCTTTTTCATGAAAATGTGGTGCTCCAACCAACAGGTAATCTGTCTTCTGATCATTATCAATGTCCAAGACACAGAGAACCGATCCAAAGTAAGACCCTACCTGCAAAAGCAAAAGAGAATGAGACCAACAATCTAGTTTACCGAAACAGTAAATGGTAAAGTGACAAGTAAGTTACACATTTTTCTTTTCAAACCTGATCTCCTTCAATCAAATCCTGATTGTCTCCATCAAAAATGAAGACGGCCCCCGTCAAATTGTACCTGGGAGCTCCAGATATGTATAATGTTCTGGAGGACAAATGTGCAGAAGTCGCACTGTAGCCTGTAATGAGCAAAAATCTTTAGAGTGCAGTTACAAAGTAATGTTTCAGTGATTCAATCAGCAGAAATACTGAGACCTTACCCAAGTAAGAAAACCTGGGTTCTTCTTTGGTAGCATTTAAAAATGTCACAGTCTTCTCCGCCTTCTTTTTCAGAACTAGTCCCCCACTCCAGTCATAGGCCCCCACAGCCCCAAAAAGCATAGATCCCTACATTTTAAAGGAGATGTTTGGGTAGTTTTAGTTATAAAGACATCTACATAGAAAAACAGAGAACATTTTGAATATGCCACATGCTTTTGATTGAACTTGTTGCTGATTATCAGCATCTAGGGCTTACTGTGTGGGTTAAATGAGAGCTGAATCCAGTCTCTGCCAGTTCTAGTTGAAATCCTACACCTTTCTTAATGCCTGAGAGAAGAGGGAAGTGGCCAAATATAAGATATCTCAGCAAATAAATATTACAAGTAGAAGTGACACTTGCCTGGGTGCCCCTCATTAAAAAATTAAAAAAAAAATCTAAATAATAAAAAAAAACGTTCTGACAAATGTAACACCATTTAATAACAACTTCCAGTGTAGGTATAACTTTTTTTCAACCCAAGGAACTCTATGTTTGCAGTTGTAGCCTACCTTCAATGTCAAAAATGCTGTTTTCCAAAAAAGAAAGAATGTTTTCCAAAGCAGCATAACTAGAAACGTTGAAGTACCGTTTTGCATCACCAGATATATTTGTCATCTCCTGTGTTGCTTTATCACTCAGAAGGGAAGGGCCAACCTGTGGATAAAACAGCACTGTTGTAGTTTGTTATGTATAACAGAGCCAGCTTTCGCAACCACTGGGCCGGGGACCACTGATGGGCTGCAAATGTTTTTGATTGGGCCACAAATCTAAAATTGAGACAGGCGACTGGTCCACAATTGGTTATTTAAGATTATCTAATGTGGCCAAGTGGGCCATGGCAACATGCTGTGATAGACAGGTGGGCCAACACTAAAAAAGGTAGAGAATCATTGTAATAGAGCACATAGCTACCCCTGAAAAGAACCAAGATGCTTTACTCAGATTCAGCAAGGCAGCTGCAGTGATTTCATCCTGCACCCCCTTACAAAAGTATCTCAAATCGTTCTTAGAACCTTTAAAAAAAATAAACGTTTGAAGATCTTTTTAAAGGTATAAAAACCCCTTCACTTAAAACCCCAATTCTTCATCTTCCAGTAGAGGAAAACTTTTAAATAATTTCCAATGACATCCTAAATCATAGCCACGAATTATTAATGCGTGAGAACATGGATAATTAAAGTAAACCCCTGGAACAACTAAGGGTTAAGTTTGTTGCTCGGGGACACAATGGTAGAAATTCGGGGTTCGAGCCTGCGACTTTCTGGTCAGCAGGTTTACAGGCAAGGGTTTTATCCAGTAGGCTCCTACCACTCCTAAAACTAAATAATTAAGATATAGTTGTGAGTTAGTACAGTGTGGGAACGAGATTTTGAAAGTCTAAAACCAATTCAGTAGTGAATCCTGTCATTTGCATACAGTTAAGTACTTAAGTTGAATAAATCCCATCTTTAAGGTACTAAAAATATATATCATATTAAAAGCTCTATATCTATTTACAATCAAGCGAAGTGTTGAATGTATTAGTCGCTTTTGAATAAATCTAAAATCTAAAATCTATAAAATGCATTTTGTTGTAAAACCATGGGCGTCACTGCCATTCAAATCTGAAGGGGTCTCCTTCACATTGAATAACTATTCGTTTGGATGGTCCCACATTTAACATAAAATACTAGTTAAGCCAACGCTGGTGAATATTTAATCTTGAATCTTTCGCGAAATAATCCATTCAACTTCATCGATAGGAGAATTCACACACCTCTGGAAGACAACATAAGCAATAGCGGCCTCTAGCGGCCACTGACTGGGAACGTCACAGTGACAAGCTCAGTAAGGATCCAGTTTCTCAATGACTTAGTTAATAATAGCTAATTAACTGGAACTTTTGGGTTTGCAGAAATGTGAATTACGCTATCTTGAACAAATGCCCTCGTTCTTCATCAACGATCAGTTTCTGATCACAGGACTACAGTTGGCTGGATATTTTGACCTGGCGGACCCAGCAGTGACATCCTAAAAATCCACAGCAATGTTGCCCTGCCTAACATACTCACTAACTTGCCACTACTACAACTGTGTCAATACAGTGGGGAGAATGATGTAATGTACTATGGTACCTCTTCGTGTATATGAGAAAAATTTGTAAAATAAAATCTAACACTTACCCCTATGGCAAAGCGAAGAATTCCATTCATTTCTGGCAAGTTCAAGACTTCTGTCAAATTTTTTTCTGTCGTAATCCCATCAGATAACACAATAATCATTTTTTTAGATTTCTCCTTTGATCCGTTTTCAGGAACAAACACATCTGTGCTGTGAGGGATGGGAGTGAATTTTGTGGTGAGGATGTGCAGTCAACAGATGAACACTAATAATACAACACATTAAAGGTACTAACAGGACGTGGTGGAGGGCCGAGGCAGTCCTGGTGAGATTATACACCTGTTTAATGCCCATCACTTTCTCCAAGGCCTTTGGACCATCCTCGTTGTCTTTCAATGACAGTTCTGTTCTTATTTTAGTTCCGAACTGCACTATTGCGAAGTTGCACTGAGGAAACAACACAGAAAAGGGTATGTGAGAACAATGACAGCAGACAGCAACAAGGTGTATTCAATTTGACAGTGAAAATATGAAGTTCTTGTTTTTTCCCTTCATTACATTATAAATATAGTATTTATTCTTATCCACAGCTTTCTGCAGCATGTGCCAGTACCCCTATCTTGGGTATGATTCTCAAAAATAGCTGAAAGCATATGTTCTACTTCCTCATTGGAGCAAACTAGCTTCTGTCAGCTTTCAATTGTTTAAACTGTTGGACCTACAGTACCGTGCAAATGTCTTAGGCTCCTGTACAAACTGTTTAAAGCCATTTATCTGAGCAGTAATGGACTTTTTGGCAACAAATTCAGGAGTTAAAATAAATTCTAACAAATAAGAACACCATCCATCGTTGGAGTCAATCCCAGCTGCTACGGGCGAAGGCGGGGTACACCCTGGACAGTCGCAGGGCCACACACTCACACCTAGGGGCAATTTTGTGTGCTCAATCAACCTATCCCCAATCACGAATGTTTTTGTTGGTGGGAGGAAACCGGAGCTCCCGGAGGAAACTCACGCAGTCATTGGGAAAAAATGCAAACTCCACACAGAAAGACTCCGCGCCCCACCCGGGAGTCAAACCCAGGACCTTCTTGCTGTGAGGCAACAGCGCTAACCCTTGCGCCACCGTGCCACCCCCTAAGTAAAAATCCACTAAATTTTATATATTTTTAAAACTGTTTTGTAGGCAAAAGTGCTAGATGTTCTGTAACAACACAGGTTCTGTTCCAGGTATCACGTCAATGCCTCTGGCCTTGGCCTGGATTTATGAAACTCCATCAGCAGCACCTGATTTAATGTAAAATCGACTGAGCTAAACCAGGTATTTGATTATGATGTAATATTTGTCTTTCCTCAATGAGAGGTCTGGCAACAATTAAGCAAAGACATAGACATACATAAAATCATTATTCACTAACATTAATAGCATTATTAGTATTCCATTATTCGGTTTTAAAAGCATATTCTGCACATTTTCCCAAGACTTTTGCACAGTGCTGTACATAGAAGCATATGTTGTGTTGTGTTTGTGCAACTGGGAAACTTTGTAAACTGAATTAAATCAAATTAAATTTGGGTTTAAAAAGGATCCTTGTGTATATATGAGTATTTAGTTGTTCAAATGGAAACATACAATTAATGTAAATATAATAGTACTACTAATAATAAAATAAAGAAACCACTACTTACAGTATAACATTTTGTCCAAACACTTTTCATCACGTTTTGTATAAATTCCTTAGCTCGTGTAAAATCTTCAGGTTCAATGCTACCGGAGCCATCCAGCACAAAAGCAATCTCTGTCCCAGGATCTTAAAGCAAACACAAACCATCTGAATTGTTTTTATTTTATATACTGAAATCTAGCCTGAGTGAGCCTTTGGGTAGGAGTGTCCATGAAAAAAATTACATTCATCATGATTTATATCAGTCACCCCATGTATCTATTTTCATAGATGAGCTGACAGTACCGTCTTCGTCTTCATCCTCATCCTCATCCTCATCTTTGCCATTGCTAGTCGACTCAGCTTGTCTTCTCCGTCTTGAGTGAGCTGATAAGAAATGCCAGAGTTTCAAATGACAAGTTTTCATTGTTTACATTGTCTTTGTTTTTTTTGGTTGGTTGGTCTTGCACTACAGCAGATGTATTTACCTTGATTGTCTTTGGCCATCTTATTCTGTTTCATTTGCTCTGAAACTGAAAAGGATTAAAGGTCAATTGGGAATCAAGCGCAGCTTCTTGATGACACAGCCTGGTGTTTGCGCCTTGGTGGAGGGGCTTACCTAACTCAGCAGGACTGATGTTCACCTTCTTCTCCTGATTTACCAGATGTGCACAGTGTCCATTGAAATCCTCTGAAGAATCGATCTTGCTCCGAACTTGATTACAGACCTTGAAGGTTGAGGTGACACTAGTTATTTCATTCTGTGTATAATGTTTACATACATGCATCGTAAAGTTGTAAATGTTCTATGACTCCTTTAAAAGCATTCTTGGTATGACACCATAGAAGAACCACTTTTGTTTCCCAGAGGAGCTTCTCAGTGGGTGGTTCCTCATAGAAGTATTTTTGTAGATGAATGAGAGGAGCCTCATTAAAGCTTAAAACTTCACCCTTAAAGTGGTAGAGATTCTGTTCATCAGGTCTTTAAACCCTGAAAAAGTTCCTTCCATTTCACACCATAGGAGAGCCATGGTAGCTTCTCTGAGGAACCTTCAGTGGGTGGGGCTTCAGAAAACTGATGCTGACAGTGAATTGGAGGAACCGTTGAAAGGTTTAAAGGTTTCAAGAGGTACAGGACTGTCACATTGTGCAAAAAATCTTTAAACCTTTCCAATGTTCTTTACGCCCACCGCAATGGCTTTTTGTGACACATGTTAGTTACATTGGTAATATCTTGCAGCAGAAGTGTTAATGGCTGTGCTGGATTGTTAGTCTTTATTTAAATTCACCAATGTGTTATTTTGGTTATGAGCATGTCAGCAACTGCACAAGAAGGAACTAAAATTGCCCGTGGGGTGCCTTTTCAATTCACAACCAATTTGTCGGAAGAGAACAATTAAAAGAGAAGTCCTACAGTCTGATGTCTTCAGCAGGGGAAACTGTGGTTTTACTCAGAACAGTCATAGTCATGAGAAACAGACGGTGAACTACATGCACGACATATATCCGGCACAGCCTGATTTACAGCCTGAGTGTGGTTCACTTTAAATTTTGATTAAAATAAACATTACTGACAAAGGAACAGTCAATAAATTAATCTATAAATGTTTAAATATCCCAAAGTAAAGTCAACATCAAATGCTGCCATTTTTTTTATATGTCACTAAATGAACAGAGAAAACGGTACCAGTAGCTGCTCCTCTTCTTCGCTTAAGCTGGATGCCATTGATGCAATTGGTCTCAGGCCTTTCCTGACATTCTCTGTGAAATATTTAGCAAGAGCAGTGGAAATGTTACAGTGGGGCAGTGGAAAGATTCATATTCTTTGTCTCTAGAAGTGGATGGAGGATTCCCTAAATGACAGTTTTACTCGTCTACTCAGGCTGTGTGCGAATGATCTTGTCCTACTTTTAAACAGATACGACATATGACATCAAACTTACCAACATTTACTACGGAACAAGTAGTTCCTAGTTTGCATTCAAAAACTTTTCCAGTAGGCGGAGAAAGGGCAAAAATTCTGGGAAAAAGATTGTAGGTCATATTTTAATATTCAGAAATATACAGTAAAATGTTAGTATGGTTTAATTTCATATTTTGCTTCTCAGCGATAAAAAATGCCTTTGGCATGACTGACCCGTTTCTTGATCTAACAATGGTTTGCCCAAATAGTTTTTCACCGGTTGAAAAATTGTGAACTGGCGTCTTTAGTATGTTGAACCCAGCCGTGGTGTATACCCCTATGATACACGGCAAATGGCAAAGAAAACAAATGAACATGGATCAGGCACAGTTGTCCTTAAAATTTGGCAAAGTCTTCATAATTCAAAATTCATAATAAAATTCATTAGAAATATCATAATCTTTCTGACATACCTGTCATCAACAGCACTGCAGCTAACATCTTGATGGGATGTTCCATTTGAAGCATCAGGACTACGATGTGCGAGAGCAGCAGACCGAGAAACCATGCTCTCATTGTGGTCGGGAGGAGCGACACATAAAACACAGGCTTTGACACATTTGACAACTCACAGCTTGCTTCCTGCTCTGAGAACGAATCCTTTGGGCGCCTTCAAAACTGAGACTCAGAGCAGTTGTGTAAGCTGTTTATCTACTATACACCATATGTTGTTCAGAAGGAAGGATACCATGAAGAAAAAAGTCTGGAATTGGTTGAAGTCTGCAGTTTACCTCGTTTTCCCTTAATGAATATGTCCTTTTTTCTGCTACTATTATGTTTGAACACTCATGTAGCCACTCTAAATCTCAGCTGTACTCCGAGAGGGAAAAAGAAAAATGTTTGAATGGGAGGGGGTGTTTTCTTCCCTACATCTTGACAGTTGTCTAGGAGAGGAAAAGGGGGGAGAAAACAAATTATTTTGAACATGATGGATTCCATGTACCATTTTTTTGTAGGACTTCCTCACTCTGCCAAAATACTGCCATCTAGGCACAGACTCCTCAAGATCTCTAAAGGTGCTTTGTGGCATTTAAAGCAAACTATTATCAGCAAATTCTTGGAGAGCTTGAGCCTCCATAAATGAGATTAGTCTGTGAACAAATGAAATTACAGTTGTATAAAGTGCATTGAGTTAAGTATATTGTTTATAGGTAAATTATAGTATAATGAGTAAAGACAAAGTGTGTGAATGCTTCTTCACATATTCAGGATACTTGTATACAATTTCAGATATTTGTACATAAAATTATTTCATTTTAAACACGTTAAAAATTAAAACTTATCTTACTTTCTGCTAGCAGTGTGTCCAACCCAGCTATTGGCTCAGAAAGGACTGCTTCACCCCCAGACGCAAGGTCAAACCTACGCCCGCCTCAGATTTTACTGGTCCCAGACTTTTCATCAGGCTTAAGGGGTTGACATGGCCTCCTAATTTCCCAAATCTCAGTCTGATTGAGCAACTGTGGGATGTGCTTAAAGTAACTTATAATACTTCCATAACTTAGGGATCTGCTGTTAACATCTTGAAGCCAGATACCCCAGTACACCTACAGAGGTCTTGTGGAGTCCAAATGTCAGAGCACTTTTAGTAGCACAGGGTGGACCTACACAACGTTTAGCAGGTGGTTTTAATGTTCTGGTGGATGGCGTATGTTACTGATTATATTTTTAGTTATGAACAATAATCAATACTGGATTACATTTTTAAAGTAACGCACCCTGCACTGGTTCGACTGAACTCATCCACTGATACACAGTCTGTGTTAGTGCTTCATTGTTTCTGACCACACTGTTGCTTATGGGTGGATATTTTTGCTTGAGGGGCCACTCCTAGACTAACACTGATACTGGGGTTTGCAAAAAACTTCTCAACATTGCAGAGCCTGACACACACTTTGTGAAAGCCTTACTGTGGTGCTGAGAGCGGTCTCTCACTCCTGTAATATCTGGTCAATAGCAGTCCTGTGGTCAAGAACTGACCAGTGAATTGAGTATGTTTAACAACTGATGCATGATGATAGATGGGCCACAGCCCTTCACACATGTAGTGACCTTTAATGAAGGTGGACCTAGTAAAGCATCCGGTAAGTGGAAGTGCCTGATAGGGGTTTACACAGTGTTAGTGATTGTGCATCAACAAACTCTTATGATAAAGGAACCAACACATGTAATGTCCAGAGTATAGAGGTAGTAACCAGAAGGCCGATGGTAGAAGAGGAAACATTGTGGTTTGCAGCTTTCAGCAAGTGTCACATGCTTTGTGTGGTTCTCATGCTGCTCTGTGTTGCAAAGGTGAACTGAAAATAGGTTGTGTGTTTCACAGATTTCGGCTTTTGTGCAGAATTTTTTGCTGGGGTCAGCTTTTGGGTGAGATGACACTTAAGTAACTTGAAGAACTATGAGCATCCCAGACCTTATTACCTTCACTGTTGGGTATATTTTTGTTCCCAAAAGTACAAACAATGTAATTTTTCTTTTAAAAGTCCTAAAACATGGTCCTGTAATAGGAAAACTCTGCATAATCCAAGCCTTGTGAAATTCAATTAGAGTGGTTCAGTGTCTTAGGTAACAGAGAGTGTCTTCTTCTTAAGCATTTCAGGTATTAACCTGTTACTGCATGATGCTGTTAAATGACAATTACTTTGATTTCTGAGCAACAGCGTTTTAACACTTATCTGATCACATGCTTTCCTGCTTTTTGTTTATCTTGTATGTCGCACAGTGTGGTCAGGCCTCTTCGGTATTCACATGCAACAACTGATTTATCAAAAACCTGATCAGTTTGTGTTTTATGATGCATTGTACCTATGTTTTATTAATACAATCTTTTTAAAAATTTGGCCATTATATACTTTTGTCATACCTGGATGATGTCTATAGCTAATGGCATGGTGTGTTTAATACTGTTTGTTCATTTTTTCGTTTTATGATTTCATTGTCAGTAAGACAAATGAAAAGGTTTATATATTCATTCATTATTTATCATATATTTATGATAATTGATAGAGTAAATGGTTCACGTTCTGTGAAGGAGTTGTTAAAAACTTCAGACATCTAGTTTAATCATTGGAAAAAATTCTGTCTCAGTGAGTTCCTCCTAAACAACCTATTTCACATTTAACCACTTAGGAAGACTTTTCATTCTGAGTTTATAGAAGTCTTCTTGAAGGTCCAGTTGTGTATTTAAGAAACAAATTGTAAGACACACTACATTCAATTTCTGTGGGCAAAAGGACATATTTACACCTTTTTTATCAGTATAATTTTGTTCATTTATGCATATTTGCCCATCATGCAGTAGAAACCAAAAACAAAGGGCAAAAAAATAATACTCAATGCTAATTAAAGACTATATAACTGCCTTGAACCATGGTCCAGTTATGTTCCCCAACTAAATCACTGAATATGTATTCGTGATGCTACCACCCCAATGAAAGCTTTTGAACCTGTAGGGATACTAACTTTTCTGAAAGCCTAGCATAGGTATGTATTCATAATTATTAAATAGCAAGTCTTCTTTACCCTATGCCATCCAAAGGAGCAAATATTTCTTCTTAGAATTGATTGATCTTATTGAAAAAACATTTAGTTTGTAATGTGAACTACTGCTTGTGGTTACTCTTAAGTGCTAAGACATTTTATTGCTATTCTGCTTATGCATTTGCCATTTGCACCAAACTTTCCCTCAGTGTGCAACAGGATGTGGTGAGCAGGTGTAGAGACCCAGAACTGAAATACGCCCTCACGCAAGCTCAACTTAGCCACTCGCGTGCCGTCTTTAATAGCAACTGTATATAAGTCATTGTTTAATTTAAGTCATGACAGTACCGGTGGCCCCGAAACAACAGTACATATGTGGTATTTTTTGCCACAAGTGCTGATTACATGCAACAAACAGAATTCATGTGACATTCTTGTACTGGTTAGTGAGCAAACACAACACACGTCCACACATTAGAATTTGAAGTAGGCCTGGTTGCATGTTTGCAGGAAGTGGCGAAGGACATCCACCTACAAGCTATCTCTTTCTGTGGTGTCTTCAGGTCTTAGTTATAATGTGTTGTTATGACATGCAGGTGAAATACTTGACTTGCCTTTTGATTCTTTTTGGTATATTCAGGTCCTCAAATGGTAAGTTCATATGGTGTTTTTTTTTCCAATAATGTAAAACCTTGTGAGCTTATCTGTAAAAAAGGATTTGACAAGTGTGTGTTGTGGTTGTGAAGAGACACTTGAATAAATCTGTGCATAGTTTTACCCGTAACTTTGATGAAGAAAGCTGAAATGTAAAACGTATTGTTAACATGCTAATGGACCTCATCTTTGTCAAGGACAAAAATGTGCTGGACCATGTAAAGACGTCAGTTTCAGCACCAATCTCACCGCCATTCTGGGCTCGGAGGTCTCGCTCCCATGCCGCCTTCAACAGAGTAGACAGACGGACGAAGCCAACTGGAGCCAGAATTCAAGTCTCCTGAGTATCAGGCCTAATGGATCTGTTACTTTTGAGGATCCCAGAGATGGCAGGGTGACTGTGTTCCCCTACCAGTTTAACAAAGGAAATTTCTCCATCCTCATTCACAGGCTGCAGGAATCGGACCTGGGCATATACTGCTGCCAGCTGAGCCAGGAGTGTCAGAGTGTGGAGATTAAATTGAAAGAGAAAGGTAAGGCCATGGGAAGCATAGATGAGTGGAACTAGCACTTAAAATACATTTGCCGCTTTGTTGCTATAACTGTCATTGTTCGATTCATTTTTACAACGATCTGTTTTTTGGGGAACAGCAAGAATGTATCAAAATAATATTCTATAATTTCATAGTCAATGTGCATTCTTGTTATTTCCAAACAATAGCCTTTCTGACTTGAGAATGTTTGTTTCAGGGTAAAATCTTGATCACTGGCCGGCAAGGTGGGGACATGTTCGCAGTGTCCCTATTTATACATTCATAAATGACCCCTATGTTCAGGGGCAGGTCTTCAGGTGTATAGAACCAGAACTCAAACATGACCTTGTGAATTTATTTCAGGAACATGAATGTGAAATATTCTGATGCAGTATAATTTGATTAGCATTGCATACACCATATCTAGTTATGTCTTTTTTTTTATTCTAGTTAAAATGTATGAGAAAATACACACATACACCCTGGAATTAAGTTAGAAAACATTTTATTTAATATACACAATAGAATCCTATGGACCTTTGAAGGTACATTTACATTGTACCTTGTTAGGTATCTAAATGTTACATTTATCTTTTCTCTGACAGTGAAGAAGATAAGATAAGATAAGATAAACCTTTAGTAGTCATAAGTGGGAAATTAGCTTATTGCCTTATTTTTACTGCTTCCTAAAAAATGTGTTGCAACCTAAAGTGTTAAAGACAGGCAGCATCATTAGAAAACATAATTTGGCCATTGTGCACTTTTGTCAATTCAAGAGTCATGTAAGATTTTTAGTAAACACTTCGTGGCAAATTGAGAAGACCCGGTAAAAGTGTATGGTGAAATGAAAGAAGCAGGTACATCGAAAACAATAGATACCTTTCATCTCTGATTTCCAACACAAATTTTGTCAAAAGTGTCTGTATAAGGTCCCAAAAAACTAACAGAAAAAAACACATTCTAATTTTATGAGTTGTTGTTGAATATAGCCCATAAACCTCTTATCTCCACTGATTTCGAAAGGTATTTGGACCATTGCTGCATGTAAATTAGCTTGTTTGCTGTTCTGTTAGATCCAGCTTGGGATTTCCAGTGGTACTACATTGTTGCTGGAATTGCAGGCTCTGTTCTGATCCTGATTATATGTATCCTTGCCTTTGAATACAGGGGTGAGCTTTTTAAAAAGTACATACTTCCTTCCTTTTTTATCACTTCATACAGCTTGTTGTCCACAGTGTAAGAAAAGACTGCTCTCGTTTATTCTGCAGGAAAGTGTAAAAAAAAAAAGACTGGTTCCTATCACGTTGATTCACCACAAAACCAGAGTGAGTACAGTTCATGATCCAATCAGGTGCCCTTACACACCAGTGTCTGTTAGCCTATTTAATGACCCGTGTCTCTCTGTGGATTCGATCAAATAAGCAGCATCTAAACCCTCTGAAAAAAAAGAAAGAGCAGGACGTGCTCCAGCCGCTGAGAGAGAAGATAGTGAAGGTCACTATGAAGACATGGAGGGCCACGAGCAGGGTGAGGACTATGAGAACATGCAAGGAGAAGAGTGTGACGAGGTTGAATATGTGAATACTGATTGGGGACACGGTGACAGACCTTATATCCACACTGAGAGAGTCGACCCTGTCGGGAGCCAATCACAGACAGGTAAGCAACTTTTATAGAAAGTGTAAAAATGTCTCAATATTTGCATTAGTACATTATTAGTATATCTAATAAGAATAGGATTAAGGCATTTTAAGCATTTTGCATCTTTGTTTGAACAAAATTTGAATATCACAGTGAAGTTTACATTTTGATTCATAAAAGAGGGAAAATCTGAAAAGCCTCATATTCATTAACTGCATGCGGCAAACCTATGAGGGAGTCAATTTCTGTTTGGGCTGATTTATTTATTTCATTTTATTTTCTGTACTCTCCAAAAATGTGCATTAATCTTCAGTACAAAAAAATATTTAAGGTACATTTCTGAACCTTAAAGACTATGCTGTGGTTCGAAGAGTATTTATATATTGTTTGCATCATGACAAAGGTTTCAATAATGTAGTGTAGGTTACCTTTTGGCCATTTACCCTGTAAACTAAACAAATGTATAAAATGACACAGTATTATCTGCTTGTGTCTCTATTTTCTGTGATGACACATTTTAACCTCATCAGATTTATTGCACTTTTTAAATAAACTATATATGTCATATCATTTTCATATATTTAAACAGCCACACTCAGATGTCACTAACAAATGCTACAACACAGGTCTTTGAAGTCTATAGTTGAAAAACAAGATCTGAGAGCCAATTCAGTACAACTGTACGACAGTGTACTAAAGAACATCTATGGAAGACAGACAGGATTCTCACCTCACCTTGTCTCATGGGTTTTACAGATTACTAACATGTGAGCTGATAATAATGTAGCACTATTGTCTCTTTTTTCCTCCAGACCACAGCCCCAGTGCAACTGTCTATGGTACGCATTAATTTTATAATCCGCATAACATTGTGGGTTTGAAGAAAAACCATACACATATTTCTCTGGTCATTAGAGAAGAAAGTCTTCATTTGATGATATCTTTCACGCAGATCAGACACTTGACGGCACTCTGAACCTCCAGAGATATAAAATATATAAAATCATAGGGAATTATTGTGCCTTCGTCGCTCTACAGCAGAACAATTCACAGGACAGAACAGTATTTCATATTTCTACAACATTATAGACATTATAAAAATAGCACTTTCTTTTTTTTTTGTTCATAATTTCCTTTATTTATATTTGAAACAGATGCAACAACAGTACACAAGTTAGCTTGATGTGCCAAAAAAATTGACATATAAAATTCAATGTTGTGTGTTAAGGGACTATGCCATTTTTTAAACAAAACAAGCTTTAATTGTTTTTTGTATTTTGGAGTTTGTATTGACTCAAAACATTATGTGAACTCTTTGCTGAAGGCAATAAAGCATGGTCTCTTACCTGTAGATTTACATTTATGGATATAAGATTTGGCCATAGTCACAGGACTTTCTAAAAGTACATTATGTGGCCTAAAGTATTGGGACACCTTACCATTATGCCAGTTTTCATGACTGCTTGATATTGGATTAGGAAATATTTGATACATTTTAACATACTTTTATGTAGCATGCTAAAAAGATTTTTATATTAAATACGTTATAATTGTTTATGTTATTGTATTAATATGATTAGATATATTCTTTTTGGAATTTTATATTCTTTCATTGTCATACCACTGTTACTGAGATTCATAGGAGCTGTGTATAAACTACATGCTTGTTCTGTTTTGAAGAAAATGATGATCAGAATACTGTTTGGAAAAGGCCGGGGCCTCAAAACAAAGGTAATTTTCCCTTTCGTATCAGTAGGTTCATTATGAAATAACAACACATGAATGAAATTCCTTTCTTGCTGTCAGATTTCAGAGAAAGACCAAATGCAAGCGGAGCATACTATGGTAGGTCAACAGCATTTTCATCCTCAAACACTGATAAAGGTGTCTGGTGACAGTGATGGTAAAATTTCCACTCAAAAACTGTAACACGCTCTGCAATCCTCCAGTCAACCAGTCGGAAATATGCAATCCTAATGGCGCTGACAAGAAGAAAAAACATCGTAAGAGGAAGAAAAATGGTAAGTGTGTTTTCTTTTCTCTAGGTTGGCAAGAGTTGTGACAGTCACTGCAGCACAGTTCTATTATCTTTTAATAATGTTAAACATATTGACAGTAAGAAATTATAGAATTTTTCCTGTTGATATGTTCTAGATTAACTCATCAATTTACATTTATGGCATTTGGCAGACGTCCTTATCCAGGGCGACTTACTTAGTAACAGGGACTGACTCCCTGAAGCAACTGAGAGTTAAGTGTCTTGCTCAAGGACACAATGGTAGAAAGTGGGGGGTTTGAACCTGCAGCTTTGTGGTCAACAGGATCGCAGACAAATATTTTACCCACTACCACCCACTACCACCCACACTGACATTCATACCGCCCTCAGACTTCTTACTGAAAACAGTACTCACACTGTGAGAATCTGATTTGTAAAAGCTACTGATGTAGACAGTGAATATTTAATAGTTAAAAAACCACTACCATATGAATACAAATGAACTACCGTAATTGTCAACATGATATAATGTCAGTGTGTTAAAGTAAAGGGGTCCTTATAGTCACGCATGAACGCACCACAGTACAGCAAACTGCATGAACAGTGTAACATTATTTCTCTGAATTGAACCCGTTCACTAAGTGAAGCATTGGGCTGCCACCAATGAGGGGTGCCTGGGGAGCAGTGTGTGAGGATGGTATCTTGATCAAGGGTACCTTTGTGGTGCCACTAGCAGTCTTGGGATTAGAACCCATGACCATCTGATCACAGGGGTAACACCCCATCCACTAGGCCACCAAAGGTTATTGCAACCATTTTTTGAGTGCTCCTTGAGGAAGCCCAGTATTTACATTAACTATTTAATATGTGGTTAGTCCTTCGTTATGTTCATTTGGGTACTGCTGATGGGATTTAACAAATTTGTGCAGTTAAACACAGTTAAAGCCCCAAAGCCATGTTCTTCCGGGTAATTACTTTTCATAACTTTCATATTTTATAATTTTTTTACTGACATACAGCTGGACTTAAGGGTTTTCATGTTTCTTTTGAAACTCCAAATACTTCATATAATGTTAATGATGGAATACAAATTGAAATACTTTAGAATTATATAAGTCTCCTGAATGTATTTTGGAGTGATTTACATTATACGACAGATATACGTAGTATTAAGGGGTCTTGCCCAAGGGCCGTTTGATGTGGCATGGTATGCTCACCATGTTTTTGTCTCAGTTTTATAGTCCAACATGAAATGAATGCAGACCATTTTTTGCTAGTCTGTAAAGACATGAATTGTACACCCATTTGGAAAAGTTTTCCATGTAAACAGGTCCAAAATTAGTACACTTTTAATGGATTTTTTACATTTTTATGTTTCAACAATTTTGAAGATCAATTTCTTTTGTCAGGTCTTTTCCGAGGCAGAAGTGATGAGAGGGAGGCAGCTGAGTTCAGAAAAAGTCAGGCATTTATTGAACAGAATCAAAAGAACGCCC
>JBBMFX010251395.1:0-19948 GCA_037832545.1 Rhabdalestes septentrionalis | reverse complement strand
GCGTGCAAAACACCAGCGGGCGGCTACAGCCAGCGGGCCGGTTCTAATACTAATCAAATATTATCCCGGGGGCCATAGATAATTCATTCGCGGGCCGGATTCGGCTCACGGGCCTTGACTTTGACATATGTGTTTTAGAAAGACAAAGATCAAACATCCAAATTCACACAAAAGTTTAGTAAAGATGGAAGCATTTGACAGCCTGACCTAAACTTATGGAATAATTTGAGGAGAGCCCAAAGGAGAGAACTTGGGACCTTGGGAACAAAGTATCTGGCGAGAGACTGTCTAGTAAATGTTTCAGAAATCTTGCTGTTTTTACTCCATTCTCAAACATTACAAAAGACACTGCTTTCGTGTTGGTAGAGGGGCTCAATATACACATTGTTTTAAAATCTAATTTAGTTGCAGCCACATCATACTAATTCACAGTAATGGGTCATAGAGAGGTCACAGGTACACAAAAGTTAGTGGTGAGCTTGGTTATCAAAATAGATATCTAAACGAATTATAGATGTAAAAAGGCTTTAAACCAAACAAGATTGAAATTTTGTGTATTTCAGTAGACTCAGAAGTCACCATCTATGTTATTCAGAAGGTTTTAGGATTTATGCTTTCTTAAAATGCAAAATAAATTCAAACCAAAAGCTTCAGAACCCCTAACTTCCGTAAGCAAAATTAATTGGTCGTCATATTTAACATTTTTTATAACATGCTGTCACAAAGCAGCTTCATAGAAATTAGGTCTGAGCCCCTAATGAGCAAAGCTACCAAACTGAACTAGCAAAAGGGTCATGGATGCCGAGTTGTCACTGTTCTTGGGCAGTGAAAGCTAGGCTGTAGACATGTGAGCATCAGAACTGGACCATGGTGCAAAAGAAGAAATTTGTCTGGTCCGATCCATTTTTTTTTCTTTTATATAATCGGGATAGTGCTTTTCTGTTTAATCTGGGAAAGCACCGTCTTGCTTTAACTTGCAACAGTAGGCTGTTCTACATTTGCTCCCCAGACACCATAAACATAACATTTATGAGAAAATTGAAAAAAAAAAGTCATACAGTAGGGAAAATAAGTATTTGATACAGCATTTTTATCTGTCAAGGGAATTTCTAAGTGGGCTATTGACACCACATTTCCACCAGGTATAGCCATCAAGCCAAATATTGAATTCATACAGATCAGAAGATTTAAGTATACAAGTTGAGTCAAAATAAATAAAGTGAAATTCCACCGGGAATAAGCATTGAACACATGAATATAACAAGATGCAAAATGGCAAAGTAAGCCAGATCACCTGAAATCTGTCAGTATTGGGAGAGAAACCCTGCTCCCTATCAGTACTAATGGATGGCCTTTAAAGGCTTCTCATTACCCAAGACGCACACAGGAAAGACTTCATGATGGTTAAATATAAAAATAACTTTCCCAAGATCTTTGTAATCTTATCGTTGAAAAGCATTCTGATGGGAATGGTCTGGGTCCAGATTGCCGAATGCTGAGCACTTTGGGGGACATTATCCAGAAATGGGAAGAGCATCAGTTCACCATAAACCAGCCACAATCTGGTGCTCCATGTAAGATCCTTGTCCGAGAAGCCCAAAGAATAATCAGGAGATTTCTTCAAGAGCCAAGAACCACTCGGACAGAACATCAGGTAGACCTTGCATCAGCAGATACTGTTGTTTCAAAGAAAACTATAAGCAATGCACTGAGCCACCCTGGCATCCATGTACGTTCACCACGCAAGACTCCAGTGCTGAACAAAAAGCATGTTGAGGTTCGGTTAGAGTTTGCGAAACAGAATTTGGAGAAGCCTGTGGATTGCTGGGAGACTACAATGTGGTCAGATGAAATCAGAACTTTTTGGCAGACATTCTACACACCAAGTGTAGAGTACACACCCCTTTTCAGCAAGGGGTACTGACAGACTTCATATAATTGAAGGCAGGATCAGTGGGGAAATTGACCCGGACCTTCTGGATAAGAATCTGCTGTCATCTACCAGAAAGCTGCCCCACCAAGGTATGCGCTGTCCATCCCACCACAGCACGCATGAAAAGTTAGTACAGTTGTATGCATAAGAAAAAAGGATGTATGTTACATGTACAGGTTAATTTTTTTAATGAAACACCACAAATGTGAACTGGTGGTATCTGGGTATAGTGTGAGACAGATTGCGGTATCAGTAAAATCAGTTTTCATTATTCCAGTTAGTGGAACAAAAAAAGCACTGTGTGTGGACCCAAGAATGACAGAAAAACCCAATATATATGCTTCAAGTGCAAGAAGTATACACACACACACACAAACTCAGCAGCTCATGTGTTGTTCAGGCTGGTGTGAAATTATGTTTTCAACGGGGCTTATGTGTTGAAACTGACAGTTACTCTTTGTGTTCAGCTTGTGTTATACACACTGACTTGAATGTTACATTTGTTATGAAGTTAAAATGAAACAAATAAACAGTTCTGAAAAATCTAGCTTCATTTGTAAATGTCTTAATTATTGTCCACTCAAAAAAGTTTATAAATGTGATCTAACAAAAGGGCAAATATTAACTATATGTGCTGTTCATCTGGCTTGTAAAACATCTGTTGAGCATTTTAACATAAAATTGTTCGTTTATTTGAAAACACGTCTACCAGACCCACTAACACTAAAATATGAACACCACACAAGGGTTCAAATTTATTACATTTTCCCAACACCACTTCAGAGATGATGCAACTGCTCTCACACTGAAATCATGAATCCTATATAACTATTGATGCTAAATCAAAATGTGTAACCATTAAGACAATTATACAGGAACACAAATCACAGAAGAAAGGATCATTTGCTATGAAGCACCGGCTTCAGTGTTTCTGATTCACTCAATGGCCAGATGTTTGTGAACATATCAGAATGGACATCCCATTCCAATACCATTGGAATTAATAGGAGTTCTCCCTTCTTTGTGACTATAATGTCCAACATTCTTCTTGGAAGGCCTTCTACAAGATTTTGGAGTGTCTATGCACAATAAGCCAAATCAGGGACACTTCAGTTAATGCACGCACAGGAAAGGACCTTCCCAAACTGTTGCCATAATATTAGAAGTATATAAATGCTATGGTGTGCCATTCATTCGTCTGCGTCTCCAGAGAGTCCAGTGCAGCTTGCTTTACACCACTCCATTTCGTTAAGCTTTTCACATACAGTTCTTGTGCTGATGTTTCTTGCAGTGGCAAAAGCCCTACTCTGATAACTTGCTGCTGTACACAGTTGTGGCTTTGCTGCCCCAAGTGATTGGGGCAGATCAAGCATATTGAACAGCTAACAGATCCAAAATAGCTCATAAAGATCATACATGTTGCAATCCCTCGTAGCTTCCTAAAAATAACAAATCCTAATACATTTGGCATTGGTGACGACTAAGACAACTGTGTTAGTTAAAACTCTTCCCACACTCAATATAGTGGTTTACAGTTCTGTGCACAATCGCATTCAATGAATGGCATTTATTGAACATGTTCATATTTTTCATGAATGCTGAACTGAATAAATCAGTTTACAAATTATGAACAAGGACATGAGGGACATTCATTCTCATGAGACTGAAAGCATTTTACATTATAAGTTTGCTGATTACAGGCTAGCATGCTTGGACGCCTCTACAGAAGGCAGTTTATTTTAAACATTTGTGTCCCTTTTTAAAAGAAATCTGTGTAGTTTGCTTTTAGTTATGTTCTTTTCTGAGCATATTAAAAGATATTGTCTGAATGTTGCATTTTAGGCAGACAAGGTTTGTTTACATTTTCTGTTAATATTGTCTGAATACAATTTCCATTATAACTTTTGTTTACTTTCAGCATAACATGATGACTGCTTAAGTGGTAAGATGTATTCTCATAAAAACCTCAAAATAGTTGTTTTTATGTAACATATCTGTGATTGATGACAGATGGAAGGAGAAGATTGAATGAGGTTCAGATAGAATGACAGTAAATTGACAAAAAAAAGACCAAATGTAAAGTAGTTCATTTTTGAGCTGTGAGCTTAGTTCAAAATACACAGAATGTGAACTAGTTCATTTTTACTTGAATGAACTAAATTTGAACTAGGTCTTTTTCAGCCTGAACTGGCACAACACCGAGGATTATTCTCCAGTATTCTCCACTGGTGTACTCGGAGAGAACTCGGTCGACTAAAACATTTTCCACACTACCAACAGTAGTACGGTTTCACTCCTGCGTGAATGCGCTGGTGACGGCGAAGATTACCGAGTCTATTAAAACTCCTTCCACAGTCGGTACATTGATACGGGTTGTCTCCTGTGTGAATGAGCTGGTGTTTTCTGAGATTGCTTTGAAGACTAAAACTCTTCCCACACTCTGTGCATGGATACGGCTTCAGTCCTGTGTGAACAATTTTGTGGCACTGGAGATGATACTGCTGACTAAAACTCTTACCACACTCAGAGCAGTGAAAAGGTTTCTCTCCTGTGTGAATGCGCTGGTGTACGTGGAGAGAACTCGGTCGACCAAAACATTTTCCACACTCCCAACAGTAGTACGGTTTCACTCCTGTGTGAAGGCGCTGGTGACGATATAGACTACTGAATTTATTAAAACTCTTTCCACACTCCGTACATTGATACGGGTTGTCTCCGGTGTGAATGTGATGGTGTTCTTTTAAATGACCTGCTTCTCTAAAAGCCTTTCCACAATCCTTGCAACGATAGGATTTCTCTCCTGTGTGAATGCGCTGGTGTCTTTTGAGATTACCCAGGGAATTAAAACTCTTTCCACAATCCCCGCAGCAATAGGGCTTCTCTCCTGTGTGAATGCGCTGGTGTTTTCTGAGATTGCTTTGAAGACTAAAACTCTTCCCACACTCAGTGCACGGATACGGTTTCAGTCCTGTGTGAACGAGTTGGTGGCACTGGAGATGATCCTGCCGACTAAAACTTCTTCCACACTCGGAGCAGTGAAAAGGTTTCTCTCCTGTGTGAACACGCTGGTGTTCTTTCAAATTACTTTTATACCTGAAGACCCTCCCACACTCTGTACACTTATTTGGGTTCTCTCCCATGTGAATGTGCTGGTGGGTTTGGGGATCATTCTGTCGACTAAAACTCATCCCAGATTCAGAGCACTTGTCAATTCCATCACTGCTTTCAGTTTTCTGTGCTCGTCTATGAGAGGTTTGACACTGGAGACTACGAGACCTTCTTCTGGTTGCCATGCTGTCACATATAGGACGTTAAGATTTCTGCAGGGTGGTGTGTTCATTTTGCTGGCATCTTCTGATGTGTGAAGATACATTTAAGCTGTAAAGGGAGGCAGATGTTTCATTCCTGGAGGAGATAAAGACAACAAAATTTCTCACATTGCTGATTAAATTAAACTATCATGATTTTAAAAAAATGTTGAATCTATTTAAGCAGTTATTAATACCTGCAATAGGATATCTACAAGGGAGCTTGTAGATTTGCAAGCCCTTTAGAATTTTCTATACTGTGATGTGAAAAACGTAAGACACCCTATGAAAGCCTGTGTGTTGCTGTAACTATTTATGGAAAAATTGGTCTTTAATCTCAACTGTAAAAATTCTAGCAAATCTTCTGTAAAATGTAATTATACAAAATGTAATTTCTGGTGAGGAATAAATCAGGACAGCCCAACATTTACTCCCACCTAAAATGGATCAAATCCCACACAGGTTTATCACATCAAGTGCACATGATTAGAACATTACTTCTTACTCAGTGTTTTGCTTGCCCTATTTCAGTTTCAGGCATCCAGTTTGGTCAGCTCTTGATTGCTGAAGTGAGAGTGAATACCATGGTGAGATTGAGTTGTCTGAGGCTTTCAGATAGAAGATTGTAAAAGCTTATGAGTCTGGTAAGGGACTGTAAAAGATCTAAAAAAATTATATTCTGGAAAATATTCTACAAGAGGAACGCTTTTAAAACAACTGCCTAAGCAAGTTCACCCTGAGAGCAGACTTCACGATGCTACAATTATTTAAAAACCCTCAAATGCCATCACTGGATCTACAGAATGCTCTTCCTATTGTTGATGTAAATGTATACCTCTCCAATCAGAAAGAGACTGTGCAAGTTTAACTTACATGGGAGGTGTGCAAAAAGGAAACCTTTCTTTTCCAAGAGAAACATGAAGGCTAGACAGAACATAGGCAAAGACCAAGAATACTGGAATTATGTCCTTTGCTCTGATGAGTATAAAACAGGACCTGAAATGGGAGACCAACATCTCCTCCAACATCAAAAAGCCCTAGCAGAGGATGTACTTCCTGAGACATCTGGGAAAGTTCAGTCTTCCACAGGAGCTGCTGGTCCAGTTCTACACGGCAGTCATTGAGTCTGTCCTGTGCTCCTCCATCTCAGTCTGGTATGGAGCAGCCACCAAACAGAACAGGTTCAGACTGCAGCGGACTGTACGGACAGCAGAAAAGATCATCGGCCCTCCATACAGGACTTGTACCATTCCAGGACCAGGAAACGGGCAAGGAAAATCATCTCAGACCGATCCCACACTGGACACAGACTTTTTGACCTGCTGCCCTCTGGCAGACGGTACAGAAGCCTGCAGACCAGGACCACTCGACACAGGAACAGTTTCTTCCTCCTCGCCATCTCTCTCATAAACAGTTGAACTGTCACTGTTTCACACCTCAGGACTGCAATTGCACTTTATAGACACTCACATTAACACTGTAGTTCTGCATTTTACTGTAAATAAGATTTTCAATTTCTTATATAGATTTAGAATGTTAATATTGTTGTTTTTATGGCTGTGCTTGAGAGACACCATCGACCAGAACCAAATTCCCTGTATATGCACACATATACTTGGCCAAATAAAACTATTCTGATTCTGATTATGAAACAATTATTGGGACACCAGAAAAAAGAACATGGTATACAGAAAAAAAAGCATTCCAGGGAAAGAACCTTCTTCAGATCAATGTCAGAGACTGGTAGATAACAACAAGAAGCGTTTTACTGCAGTTATTTCAGGGTTTAACACTTGCTAATAGTCCTAACTTTTTCCTGTTGGAATAGATTTGTCTTTTTTTATGAGTAAAACAAGGTTGTTGTTGTTTACATTTTAAATTAAACTATTCTTTTTCAGTGATAAATAAAAACAAGTTTAGAAGTCAATATGTGAACTTCATAAAAAAACTGATTTAAAGGTATCCTATTTTTTTTTCAAATGACTAATTCTGCACAACATAAATTTCCTTAAAAGTGCAGTTAAATAATTTACGTGAAAAACACAATTACACAAATTAGATGAAAATACAATGCTTGGATTTTTGTTTTGTGAGGAAAGTAATCCAGTGTCACATCTAAATTGGTTTTCTTCGTTTTCTGTCGGCCAGCTTTTATTTTAGTTATTAAAATGAGGTACAGTATTCCGAAATGGTTCATTAAAATTAGAAAACAATTAACATTGAAACACGAATGTTGCGCTCAGAGGGCAAGGCTGAACTGGAAACTCTCAACAAATTGGAGCCGGGGGACGCCGTGGCGAGCTGATCTGCTCTCCCTCAGTAAGGAACTTAAAAGGGACTTTCGTTCAGTGTGGTGCCACACAAGTGGACTGTGTGTTGGCATGCTCGAAGGCTGGAATTTGAAATAACGTTTTCTTAAAAGGATATATTTTGTCCTGCTTCTTCCAAAACGAACCAACCAGGGGTACAAATTCAGTTTGTTTTTGCGTCCCAATGCCCTAGTAGTCCATAGTCGGGTCTACATTTGGCCTTTGCCTTTAACGTGGATGTGGTCGGTCTTAACACCCCCCCGTCACATAAGCCTTACATCACAACTGTTTATTATTCACGGTAATAACGTATACCGAGGTAAAATAGGGGGGAGGTATGACGGTATAACAATTTGGATACCGCCCAAGCCTATTGTATGACTATATAAAATTATCACGTTGCCTTACTCACATAGATTATTTTAAGGAAAGCCGTCTGCTTCAGGATTTTTATTTGTTTTTAATCTTGCAGTTTCGTTTCTCAGGTGGGAACCCCACACAAGAGCTCAAAAGCTTCCCATCCAATTTTGTATGAAACGTGTCATCCTATTCAGAAATTGACAGTTTAAGAAACAATTCTCCAACATTTCTCTAAGGAAAAACAAACTGTGAACACATCTTACCTCCAGTCACGCAGCTCCTGCTCCTCTCACTCCAAACACTGTGGGAGCGGAGGCCTTCTTCGCTGCTGTGTGCTTGGACCATAAGTGGGGCATTAGTGCCACCTGCTGGACTGCCCAAATTAAACTATATAAATGACTGGCTCTTCGTTGGTCCGATGTACCTATTAACGTATTTCCTAAATATTTTTGAGTGGATCCAGCACTTGGATATACTGCTGGTGGAGTTTATTTGCCTTAACCCTGCACTGTTCTACTGATCTATCAAACCCCCTTTGCTTGAACTGTTTGCTAAATAAGCAAAATATTGCTGTTTTCTTATGTGTATTTGAAAGTTGGGACCTAATGTGATCATCGGACCTCGTCACAGCTATAGGTTTGTCCGCGAGCTGCCATGGGGATATGTTGCTAAAGCGCTAACTGCAACAAAAACTTCCCCTCATACCATAAAGCACAGCGCACACGATTACGACAGCTGTATTAGTGCAAAATATGCAGTACTTTTTGAAGTTTTTTGATTCAACCGAACTAAATGAGGCATATGCGAAAACAGTCTAAATACCACCTGTATTCCAACAAATAACGCCCCTGCCTTCACAGCTGCTGAGAAGCAGCCCTCATCATTAGAACTTCAGCAGAATCTACGATACTACAAGATATGGTATTGATCCAAAACCAAGTAACACAACGATCATATTGACTCCTTTAAATAACTAACTAAAATTGCTATGTCTGAAAAGATTTGCATGACCTTTAAGACTTTTTTTTGGTATTTTTCTTTTGGATTATTAAAACCCAGGACATAATTTAGGCAAAGTTATGAAGAGAAAATACTTTATCATCATATTAACAATAAAAATAGAACAAAACACTTTTTCTTAAAGAAAGTGAAAAAATGTTCAAACTTCATTCAAACTACAATACAAAAATGAAACTTAAATTCTCCCCATTATTGTTCTACTTTTTAGGGTTTTATATCACAATAAAAAACTATTTGTGAAAATAAAGAACTAAAGTGCATACAACTAAACAACCCCAAAGCCTTGAGTTAAAAGGAATATTACCACTGTGTGGTGTCGGGGGTCTGGATCAGTTGGGGTCAAGGGGTGGGGGTCAGACTCTCTCTGTGTTTCTGTAGCTCAGTGGCTTATGTTCGGCCGAAAATATAGTCAAAAGACGCTCATCTCTGCCATTCCAATGCTCTATCTATGTTTATGTGTGCTGTGCTCCGTCTCCAGATGTTTCTGTGTGTATGTGTGTGTGTCCTCTTCTCCATCTCAGTTTGTGTGCGCGCGCACTTTGTTCTGTCACTGCGTGCGTTAGATAAGAAAGATTTTTTATCTCGAGTGAAATTATTTTGTCATGAACATGCTCAGTGCAATAAGAGAAACAAAGATGAGACAATTAAAATGTAGAAGAGTGTGGGTGTGTTTGTATATGGTCAGCTCCGTCTCTGCTTGTGTGTTTGTTTGTGTTGCCCAGTTGACAGGATATTCACTCAGAAACAGCATGTGCCTCGCCAGAGACAAGTCGTGCTCATCTTGCGAAATGCTTGGTCCGTCCAATGAAAACTCTAAAAAAATTTAAAAACAGTCTATACAGGCATCATGCTGCTGCTCATCCACTTTACATTGCGGCACATTTGGCAGCATGTCCTGAACATATTGACTGCATTCTTCTTTTATTTTCTGGTTAGTAACAGCACAAGCTGCATAGGTGGCTTATTGAAGAGCAGGCATTTTCAAACTCTGTCGCGCCACAAGCCGCTGGCTCATTTCCCAGGACATACATTCCAAGAGCACCCGTGAATTATGAAAAATCGCAAATTTGTGATACGGTAAAAATCCCCAAAATGCCAATTTTTATAGTGTACAGCCCAAATAGGCCCCCGAATATGGCCAGAAAACACTTTAATTTCATTTTAAACCGCACTTAATAAATTAGGCATAATAATATAATAGTAAACGTGTATCCTTACTGTACAGCATACACTGAATTTCCATCTCCCGCAGTTCATTAATATACGCACGTTTTCTTTGGCATAAGCAGGGTACAATAATAATTGTATTTAATTTACAGCAATAAAAATACAGTGTTTTTTTCTATAAAATAATTGAAATTTCTATGAATTTACATTGATATTTTTTTACAAAATAAAAATAAAAATTTTACTCACAATTTAGCACTAGACAGGAATTAATTTCTTTCGAATTGGTCCTAAGGATCAGAGTTTGTGAGTCATTTGGAGCCACAGAAAGAAATAATACAAATATTTTATTGATTGTCAGAGTCTGAAAGATCTTTTATTTTGAAAAAAAAATCAGATGAGAGGATACATACAAATTTTAGTCCACAAGCTAGCTAAATGATTTAAAAACAGTTTTTTTGTGTATCTGTACTGGTCCATGAAAATATTGTTTAACATGTACATGGTGCATAAAAAGGGTTGGGGGCCTCTTTTGTAGATAATATCAAGGTTACACCGGATACTATCTCCTCATGAATTAGATACTTTTCTTTACATTAGACTTTGTTGATATTTACCTCGTAAATGTAGTTCTATAGTTCTTCAAAAAAATAATAAAAGATCCCTAGCCTCCTGCGTAGAACAATACTTTGTGATTTCTGTCACAATTTCTGCTTATATGAGTTATATGAAACTATGTTATATTTCAACATCATGTCAGTCGAGGACTCCACTTGACATGGATGTATCGCAAAGAGTAGAATCACAGAATGCAACATCGTCACTTCAGTTGTGGATCTGTTGGCCAAAATGCTCAATTTGGTAGGGAAGAACAGACATGACGAAGCAGAGATATAATGACTGAAGCAGTAAGAAGGGTCGTCGGAATCCGCACAAAACAAGTAGAATTCAGCAGCTTACAAATGAAAACAACAATAGTAGTAAGACAGTACAAATTATTTTAAATTGTTGTAAACCACCAAAAAGCTTGGAAAAGGAGAAGTGGAGCAAAGACCACACCAGCATTCTTTCCAATATTTGTGTCAAGAATGCAAGGTTAAGAATGCAGTTTGTACCCTTAATAATACATCTACAGGTACAAATGTAAAAATTACTTGTTAACAAATTAGGTCTCTGAAATGTTTAATGATTCTAGTGAAAATAAATGACTCATCTATCATAAGTACAAAAGTAACTAATTACTGTAATGCATAGCTTTTTGCTATAACACGGTAATGTAAGGCAGTACAGAACAAAAATTGGTAATATTGCACTCGGTACACATGTCAGTAACGCGCGTTACAATACATTTTTTGAAACAGGAAATAAGCTTTTTTTCTCCTTCATATACATTAGCCAAAATCAACGCAAGATCAGCTGAGGAGAAACGTCCATGCAAAATGTTTCACTTCTTGTAATGAGACAGAGAGAAGGGTCGGGGATTTTCTCTTTTTCCCGGTCATGTCCTGTTTTTGAGACCTGTGTCCAATTTTAGAATCCTTCGGGATTTTGAGCTGCCTAAACATTCGTCACATTATGGGCACCTCTCATAACCTAAAAGTCCAGAACGGCCGTCGGCCCGAGATGCATGCAGCCGAGACGCGCCTTAAACATCGAACACCACTCGGACCGACCAAGCTTGGAAAGAAAGTGCTAAGGCGTCCTCTTCTTCACAATCCCAAATCTGGTCACCCTAGAGATGAGTGAACCTGCAACTGATCTAACAGATAGTACTGTCACTTTCAACTACAGTAATATTGTAACGAATTACTTTGAAATGACAGTAACAAGTAATAAATAACACATTACAGTTTTGAAGTATCTTGCCCCACACTGCTCAGTAAGGACTACAAAATATTTACATTATTACTAACTAATACTAACTAAGTTGGTTCTAAAGTCTTGGTCAGGTTCAATACCAAAAAGACACATTACAAATACTTTCAGGCTAGTCCTGGACATTTAGTAAAAACTATATTAAAAGCCTTTAAAATTCTTTAAAAAAGCACAGTTTTTTAGCTTTTAATAATAGCTAAGGGACAACCACCTGTGTTTTAAGACTGATGAAAAGTAAATATGTTGAATACCTCCTATTTGATGAGAATGAATGCCCTTTGTCTTTTTTTCTTTCTTAAGAAAAAACCATTTCCATCTTAAACCACACCTATTATTCTGTGTGCCTTAAACATGTACAAACTGATATTTCTTTTCCTCGTAAACACATGCCTCAAGATTTCGTAAACATTTTCAATGTGTTTAATTAAAAAAAGGATTCCTGAGCAATATTTTTAACCCCAAGTTGCTCCAGGGAGACTGCTACCTGTAGTAAGGGAATGGAAGCCCCTTTGGATAAAAGCATCTGATAAATACCATACATGTATATTTACAGGTAAGAAACCATGCTTCATTGACTTGAACAAGGGGTTTCCAAAACATAAAGACACTACTCTCCAAAACAAGAGCAATGAATTACTGTTAGCTTGCACTGATCAGAAAAATGCATAAAGTTCTCTAACACCCAGCATTGACTTCTGAGGATAAAGAATTAATTTTGCACATCCTAATCACATTTGCTTTCTTCAAGGTATTCCTGTTGAGAAAGAACGGGTTACTTTTCCCCAGATAGTATGATTAAGCCAGTTAATGAGGATAATATTTATTTTATTTGGAAGAGGCGATATATTGCCTTTTCTTCTAAATACATATATCTGCTAAATTGTCAGTCACACTATCAAGGGAGATAGAGTTAAACTACAGAAAGACTGTGGATTCTGTAATACTGATTTTGATTCTAGGTATGACAGCTTAAAATGCAGAATGCTTAAAAAATCACAATTACATATTTTGGTTTACCATGTTTTTATTAATTAGTTATGGATTTTGTGCATGTACATTTTAATAACATGTCCTCACTCATTGGAAACTGATCAATAAACATTTTATTCTTTTCATAACACACCAGGAATACCACTGATAAAGAAAAATGTGTTCTGTACTAAAGGAATGGATAGAACAGGGAATATGGTCTATTGATCATCTAATGAATTACAAAAGCTGAATGTTGGACCGTAGTGAGTTAAATTCAATGTAACATGTACTGGCATAGAATTGTGAAATTCCACCAGCCAATATTGGTGCAATTAAGGGCCTTAATATACATGTCTGTTGTATCTAGACTGATCCTGTTGTTCCCTGAAGGTTGTTTATTCTAATGGGGGTTTTCCACTTACTGGAACCAGAGCAGTTCAACTCTACTCGCTTTTTTTTATTTTCCATAACTGAAATCTGGTAGCTGATACCATTCTTGTGGGGGGTTTTCCACTGACTGGTACCTGCTTGGTTCGATTCAGTTCAGGTGTATTTTTTTGGTTTCAGACCTACAGTTTCCCACTACAAATATCCCTCTAAGCGCCAAAGTTACAGATTTGCAACAATTCCAACATCATCATGAATAAAATAAATTTACAAATATAATGTAATATAGCATTTGTATTCCCTATCACTAGTTAGCAGACATGCACTTTGATTTAAGACCAACATTTTCTAGTAAATAGAAGTGGAAATGAGCGTCATGTCATTGGTGCAGAGGCAGTAAAAGGACATTATCAGGCATGGCTCAGAGGGGCAAGCACCAAACCCCGTCAAACGTCACAGTTAGATAGGGCTCGGTTATAGCATTCCAATAACCCCTCATTTGCAATAATAGCTCTCAGCGATCCTGGGCTAATAGCCAAAAAACGTTCACCTCAAAGGAGGGGTCCTTCCGAGCAGCAAAGCTCCATGGTGCATGCACCCAGGTACAAGCTTGAAACCAACACAAATGTTTTGTATTTGTACTATATTACAAGTTACACAAATATTACAAGTTACACAAATATAAACAGGTTAATCTTGCTAGATTCCTTTCTGACATTTTCTAACAACAAGTCTTTGCAACACAAGGTGGCACTATTTCCACCATTTGCAGACAGGCATAACATAATAGATAAATTAAAATTAGGAAGGACACTACTGTCTAAAGTGGAAGTTTTCACCCTTTCACCCAGCATATTACCTGCAATATATTTCATTACAATACATTACATTCCCTAACAACAATAAATGTGTGTAACCATTAAGACACTGTGGTTACTATGGTTGGGTATTTTTGCCAATTTCATGGATCGATCCGATTTAATTCTTGATCCGAGATCGATTTATTTACAGATTTCTTTGTGTGAATACTAGTTTGGCATGGTAATTGACTTGAGTGGAAGATATCCCTATGTTGACGGACTGTACAACAATATTACCTGTGGACAGTAAACTTTGCCAATAAGTGGTAATTTTATCATTCATCCAGTCAAATATTATAGTATTGTCTGTTGAAATTAAATCAACTTCCGCACTTGAATAACATGAAGAACTGTAACTGTTGACAGGAACTGTGTGTGTGTGTGTGTGTGAGAGGAACAGAGAGAGGGTGAGCCAAGAATAAAAACCAATTATGAAAAAAAGAACTTCCAGGTTGTATTAAAATTCTTACATTCATAACAATGACAGAGTTAGTAGCCCTGTTTTGAAAATGTCTATTTGACAATAAAATGATAACCACAAAAATGTTTGAACAAAAATAAAAAACAATGACCACAACTGCTTAAAGACATGAAAAACTATCCACACGAGCTCAGCAACCATGGCAATGCAGTCTAGGAAATTATGCTTAATTGATAAGACTATCTGACACTTCATATATTAAGAGATTTTTCTGGAGGAAAAGGTAGTGATCACTCCATGGTACGTGAACACACCGCTGCACACAATGTAAACAGCACAAAATTACTCCTCTGCATTTAACCCGTTCACCAAGCAACCGCCCAGGGAGCGGTGCGTGGGGATGGTACCTTACTCAGTACCTCAGGGGTGACTGAACCCATGACTTTCAGCAGATCAATTTTTTCGGCAGATCAATTTTTTGGAACCCAGCCCTAGTGGTTACTGTGTCACCATTTAGACACCTATACAGGGACACAAATAACACAAGTAAGGATAATTTGCTTTGAAATACGGGCACCTGCTACAGTGTATTTCATTCATGCAATGGCTGTGATCATCACACCAATACAAGAAAGGACATCCTATTCCAATGCCATGGGTATTAATAGGGGGTTCCACCTTCTTTGTGGTTATAATGTCTGTTAATGTTCTCGGAAGGCTCATTCTTCTGCCTCCCCAAAGAACACAATTCCACTGCTCCAGAGTCCAGTGTCAGCTTGCTTTACACCACTCCATTTCATTAAGCTTATGATATACAGTTCTTTGCTGATGTTTATTGCAGAATCTACTTTGAATTTTGTAGTAAGGGATTCATTCAACCACTCATAGCTTCCTAAAAAGATTTCTGCCCCACTCCTAATGCATTTGTGTTTTGTTAAACTAGAAGTAAGTGAAATTCTTCTGTGAGCAAAATATTCTGTTCATTATCATTTTTTCTACACTACAGTGTACAGTGATGCAGTTTCTCTCTCACGTGAATGCGTTGGTGACAAAGATGACGGTTTATAAAAACTCTGATATCTGGTTCTCTAAACACCTTTACACAGTCTAAGCAATGATCTGGTTTAAGTGTGAACCTGCTGGTGTTTTCTGAGTTGACCCTTGGAATAAAACCTCTTTCCACAATCCCCGCAGCAATAGGGTTTCTCTCCTGTGTGAATGCGCTGGTGTCTTTTGAGATCACTCTCTGAATGAAAACTCTTTCCACAATCCTCGCAGCAATAGGGTTTCTCTCCTGTGTGAATGCGCTGGTGTCTTTTGAGATGACTCTGGGAATTAAAACTCTTTCCACAATCCCCGCAGCAATAGGGCTTCTCTCCTGTGTGAATGCGCTGGTGTTTTCTGAGATTGCTTTGAAGACTAAAACTCTTCCCACACTCATTGCACGGATACGGTTTCAGTCCTGTGTGAACGAGTTGGTGGCACTGGAGATGATCCTGCCGAGTAAAAGTCCTTCCACACTCAGAGCAGTGAAAAGGTTTCTCTCGTGTGTGAACATGCTGGTGTGCTTTCAAATGACTCTTATCCTTGAAGACCCTCCCACATTCGGTACACTTATTTGGGTTCTCTCCCATGTGAATGTGCTGGTGGGTTTGGGGACCATTCTGTTGACTAAAGATTTCCATACTCATAGTACTGGTAAATTCCATCTGTGCTTTCAGTTTTCTGTGATCATCTATAAGAGTTTTTTGTTTTTAAGAGTAGGAGAGCAACTTCTGGTTGCCATGTCATCACATATATGCTTTTTTGTTTTCAGCAGGGTGGGGTATTCATTCTGCAGGCACCTACTGATGTGTGAAGTTCAATTAAAGCTTTCCAGGATTCACAGAGAAAACATGCACAGGGAAGCATTTCACTCCTGGAGGAAAGAAAGAAAGAAAGACAACAAAAATCTCACATCTCTAATTAAAATAAACAATCATGATTGAGGGGAGAGAGAAAGAAAATAATGTATTACCTACGGGGGAGCGATGTGAATAAATTAGGACACCGTATAAAAGCCTTATAAAAGTATACAAAAACGTATAAAAAAAGGGGGGGGGGTTATGGGTTCTGACTTAGTGGCACAAACTACCATGGACGTTAATCCTGGTAGCCCTAACCTTAGCTCCAGCATTGAGGTGAATTTGAAGTATGCAGGTGATACTGTTAATGTATCACAATGCAGCAACTTCCAGAAGTTTAGTTCCAAATAAATTATTGGTCAACTTCTGCAAGGATGTGAAGTTATTCGAGGTGACTCCATCCCCTCCACGGCGAAGGAAATTCCACTGTGATACTTTGTATTATGATTTTTTAAAGATAAAATATTTATTGTGAATCGTTTGGATTGTATTGCGTACCAGACCAAAAGCCTCGTACCAAATGGTTCAATGCCAATATGCATATCATTACACCCCTAATAAATACACATGAAAATAAACAAACATTCACACATTCATTTTTACAGTCATAAACTATTCATTGCCCTGGCAAATGTTGACTTAGTTAAATTTATTCAAAGAGCAAGGTTCTTCTTGATTGGAAATGACACAGTTGTCACCCAGAAGAGAACATACAAGACAATGTACAAGAGGCATCGTTTCAGTCTATTGGAAAATACCAGTGGAGACATGCAAAAAGCTCGTCAGCAATTACAGGAAGCAGTTGATTGCTGTAAAAAAAAAAAGAGCCAAAAACGGTTTTCTATTCATTATTGAGAGATGTATGAATAATATTGGACATGCCACTTTTTGTTCAAATGTTAATCAAAGCTGAGAAATATTTTTCTCCACACTGATGGCTCTTGTACATCGTCTTATTATCTTCTGGGAGACGCTTGTGATTGTAGCTAAACCAAAATTGCCAAGGGGTATGAATCATTTAATTTACAACCGTATATGAATTCATTAATATATGCATTGATCACGACGACGTTTGCACATATTTTATGCTAAGGAAAGTCGCTTGTTTCAGGCTTTTCATTTGTTTACCAGAACCTGAGTCTCTTTCCAGTTCGATTTTCACGTGGCAACACCACAAAGAGCTCAGAAGCTTCCCATCCAAACTTGGATGAAGCGTTGCTTCTGTGTTGCCACGTTTTATTATTCAGAAATGTACATTTTGAGAAAAAAAAGTATCCGACATTTCTCTTCGACATTTCTGAAAACATCTTACCTCCAGCACCGCACTATTGTTAGGTCGGAGGTCAGGAACTTCTTCGACGCTGTAGGCTTAGAGAACCAACTGGGGTGTTAGTGCCATCTGCTGGACCACACAGGAAAGTCGTATGTTTCAGGCTTTTCATTTGTGTTTTAGAACCGTAGAATAGTTTCTCACGTGGCAACACCACAAAAGTCTCAAGTCTCAAAGCATAATTTATAAAGCCATTTATGCTACAACATAGACCAAAGGGCTGAACATCCAAAAAAAACGCTTAAAATAACATTCCTAACAAACATAACATACAATACAAAGTCAAGAATTAAAAGCGACAGAATAAAGGTACGTTTTAAGACGAGATTTAAAAACCTCAATTGAGGATACAGATCTAACATCAGGGGGGAGCACATTCCATAGTCTAGGGCCAACAACCGAAAAAGCTCGATCCCCTTTTGTTTTAAGGCGAGTTCTCGGTACAAACAACTGAAAACAATTGGAATGCCTTTGTGCTCGACAAGAGTTCATACACACCAAGTCCTTAATATATTCCGGGGCCTGATTTATAAACGTACAACAGCACCTTAAACTGAATACGCTGTTTCACAGGAAGCCAATGAAGCCTTTCCAAAACCGGAGTAATATGCTCTCTTTTCTTAACACCAGTAAGGAGCCGCGCGGCAGCATTTTGAACCATCTGCAGCTTCGTGATTGGCTTATACCTACATACAGAGCATTACAATAATCCAAACGGAAAGAGATGAATGCATGAATCACTTTTTCTATCTTCAACATTGAAGGACAGCTTGAACTGTCCTTCAATACACTGAAAACATGTTAAGGTGTTGTGGAGATAGCAGGGAGACGAGCCTGTGACTTCATTTTGGAGTCTCTGCAAGGCACCACTCAGCTTCCTCTGCCTACTCTTATTGAGTGTGATATGATAACTGATGATAGGACGGAAATCCCATCCCTAGAAGTCACTCGTTACAACTCACACTTGAAGGCAATCAAGGGAAAAATCCCAGAAATTGATCCAGAAGCCGACATCCTCCTCCTCCTTGGCAGAGACATACTGCATGTTCACAAAATCTGAGAACAGCATAATGGTCTCCATAATGAGCCATACGCTCAGCAACTCGACCTTGGTTGGGTGATCGTAGGTGAAATGTGTCTGGGAGAAGTGCATAAGACATCTAACATCAGTTTATACAAGACCAACATTCTACCAAATGGATGAGCTTCACTCTTGTGTGCATGTCCAAACAATATGCAAGTCAAAGAAAAGTTTGGTTGTCACACCTCAAACCTAGGTCTTCAAAACTCTGGAAAGTAAGGAAAGTGAGTTTGGCAGTCAGGTGTTTCAAAGGACATGACGTGATTACGTCCCTGCAATGTCAATCGATGACGAGAGTTTCTTGAAAACATTAGATGAACAAGTCTATAAAAACAGTTACAATACATGGGTTGCCCCATTGCCTTTTCGGTCAGCACGAAACCACCTTCCCAATAATCGACCTCAAGCATTAAAGCGTCTTGCATCTCTGGGGAGAACTCTGGAGAAAAAAACACAAATTACCAAACATTTAATAGATTTCATGCAAAGAATGTTTGTTGAAAAGCAAGCAGAGCCGGCGCCACCATTAAAATGAGGTGTGGTATCTACCAATACCCACAAAAACCTGAACAGACAAGGGTGGTGTTCAATTCAACTGCCACACACAAAGTGAGTTCCCTTAAAGATGTACTCCTGAGTGGACCCGACTTGAACAACACACTCCTTGGGGTCCGATACGCTTCCACAGAGAACCTATAGCAGTCACAGCGGATGTACAGCACATGTTCTACTGCTTCAAAGTCTGCAATGAACATCACAACTTTCTGAGGTTCTTATGGTATGAAAACAATGATCTCCAAAAAAAAGTGAAAGAGTTTCAAATGACAGTACATGTATTTGGCAACAGTCCATCACCAGCAGTTGCCATTTACTGCCTCAGACGAGCTGCTCAGGAAGTAGATGACTCCACTATGTATGTGGATGATTGACTTTCTTTTCCTAATGAGAGTTTTCTCGTGGTGTGGGTCTGCGTGCGCGAGAGAGTTTTCTCGTGGTGTGGGTCTGCGTGCGCGAGAGAGTT
>JBBMFX010251184.1:0-19948 GCA_037832545.1 Rhabdalestes septentrionalis | reverse complement strand
ACATTTTATTATATTCAGGAAACAGCTGATATTGAACTGATGTTTGGAAGTTATTTTCTTTCTTTTTATCTTTTTGTTTTTTAAATCCTCATTCATAATGATCAGGAAAGAGGAAACCAACAATAAAACAGAAGAAAGTAGTAAAATACTGCTATATTATCATATCAAGACGTCATCATGACTGAAACAGACTGTATTTACAAATATCCTGTAATGAAGCATTTGTGTTCCCTACCACTAGTTGGCAGACATGTAGTACTTTGATTCAAGACGGAATTTTCGAGCAGAGAAAGAGTGCACTTCTGTTCTCGGTGTGCCAGTAAGCATGTGGGATTTGTGAGAAAAAAAAAGCCAAATGGCTAATAAAATGTTGTCCGTTGATGATCTGAATCTGAAGGGGAAGATTTGCCTTTTGTACCGGGAGACACATGAGAAAGTCATGCTCCAGGTGGAGGGCGCCGAGACTCCCTTCTCTCACACCAAACGAGGCTGCTTATTCACTCACGCCCTCACTCACTCGCAGCTCACTCACGCCCTCCGCTTGGAGCACGACTTTCTCGCGCGTCTTCAGGTACAAAAGGCAAATCTTCTTCTTCAGATTCAGAATCGGCGAATATTCACAGGATATCATCAATGGACAACTTTTTATTAGCCATTTGGCTTTTTTTTTTCACAAATCCCACACGCTTACTCACACTCTGAGAACAGAAGTGCACTATTTCTCTGCTCCTGCGTCAATGACACAAGGCTCGTTTCAGCCACTTTTTACTCAAAACTTTGAATAGGTTGGTGCCGAAATTTTCGTCTTGAATCAAAGTACTACATGTCTGCCAATTAGTGTTAGGGAATACAAATGCTGCATTACATGATATTTGTAAATACAGTCTGTTTGTCATGATGACGTCTTGTCGCAATCCTGTGCCTTTGGCGCTTAAAGGGTTAAAAGATAAGCTATGGGAGCATTAGGGTTTTACTGAACGCTGTCTCTGCCCCCCCTTCTATCTTTCTTTCTCTCTCTCTCTCCCCCCTCTATCTTTCTATCTCTTTCTCTTTTTCTATCAGGCTGCTGGATCCTCAGAGCAGCACAGAGATCTCCAACTACCCCATCTATAAGATCCTGTTTTGCGTTCGCGGTCACGACGGAACTCCGGAGAGTGACTGCTTTGCTTTCACAGAGAGCCACTACAATTCTGAGATCTTCCGCATCCATGTCTTCCGCTGTGAGATCCAAGAGGCGGTGAGGCACATATGGATTTTTAACATAAGGCATTACAACATGCAGCAGAAGGAGAAAATGATAACATCATAAAACAGCTAAATGCAATAAAGCCTTAGAAAGAAACCTTGTATCAGTTATTAACTTTGAAGTTAAATATTATATTTAGACATTATTAATACTGTTTATTTTGTATGTTCTGATGTAATTTTCTTGTTGTAGAATTTAACCCCTAACACAAACTGGGGTCTTTTGTCTGTGATGAACTAAAGTTGTAGTGTTTTCATTTACTCAGAAGGGGGTGCACAAGTTGTTTCTGCTGTTTTATTTTGACAATAATACTACCCCCAGCCCCACAGATTATCTGGATTTAGTCTTTAGCTTTAAATGCAGATTTGATATAAATGAACCCCCTTGGTGGTACAGCTAGTCCCCTCACAAAAAATTACACACATACATACACACACACTTTCTCAAACACAGTTCAAAAGAGGCAAGCATGACCATTGCAGAGATACACCCAGAGGCTGATAGTGGAGGGAGCTTCCATGTGTTTGTGTTTTTGCATTGTTTTAAGAGAGAAAATGATAGATCCATAATAAAAAAGAAACCAACAAAAAAGAACACAACCAGAAAATAAATCACACTCGAAAGTGGACAAATGAGGTCTGAATTAAAGGAAAGGACAACCTATATATTCTTATAGGGCTATATAATGCTCATAGTTTCAACAACTCCTGTACTGTAAGAGCATTATTTAGAAGAATCAAAAGTAAAGAAGGAGAATCACACTGCCTCTTGAGTGCTGGAAGAACCCTGGACTCAAAAATATAGAGAATTTTTAGTCTCAAGACTACATCACACTGTGTAGTCATTCCTGTGACATTTGTGTGTGTGTGTGTGCTTGTGCGTGTGCGCGTGCTTGTTGCGTGCACCTCCCCAATACAGGTCAGCCGAATTCTTTACAGCTTTGCCACAGCCTTCCGGCGATCAGCCAATAAGGCGCCATCCTTGATGCAGGCTCCACCCCTCACACCGGACAGTGACATCTTCACTTTCACTGTCAGCCTAGAGATCAAAGAGGATGATGGAAAGGGTACTTTCAGGTGAAGCTCACTGATTTTTCCATCTTGCATTGTAGGGTGTATCATTTTGGGCTCAAAATAATTTTCATAAGCCATGAATCTTTTTTTTGTGTAATGGACCTTTTACACTTAATGCAGTTACCTCTCAGTTTGACCCTTCACAGCAATGCAGTCATTCAAAATTCATCAGAACTTTGCACTGTTTCTTCTTTTAGGGCAGAACAAAACAACAGGTGCCATGCTGTGCTAATGCCTCCTGTATTCTGATAGATAAAAACACTGTATTTAACAACTGAACATTACAGAGCATTGTAGTAGGGCTGGGCAGCACCACAGTGTTTAACGCTGTTGTCATAAATTATGCTTTGGTATACTTTTCTGAGCATATTGTGAATATGGTTTGCATGTACTGCAGGTGTAATCATAAATATATTGTTTTATTCGATTGAGTGCAAAGTGTGAAATGCTGAATAAAACTTATTTTCCCATATCAGAAAACATACATTTAATTAAAAAATATTTAAATAATTTTAAAAAATCCTGGATTATGGTAATTGTATATTTTTGCTGAATCACCTAGCTCTGCACATTATCATGAAGTGCCTGGACACTTGACACCTACATGGGAAAGCATTTTTTTTTCTTGGTTAAATTAAAATACAAATTCTTTCCCCTTAGTTGATGGTATCAGTTGTGAATTCCCTTTGCTGCCCTTGAATCACTTCTACTCAAATAGTTTTCCAGTTCAAATTCTCAAAAGAACAAATTGAGGCAAGCAAAACTTTCATTACATACAGAATTAATTTAAGTATATTGCATTGCCTTGTATTGAATTTTGCAAGCATATTATGATACATGTCTCTCACTGAGTATATACAAATATAAACTTTTTTGTCTAATTAACTTGAACCTCTCCTTCAAGTAAATAGCAAAAAATATAAAATACTGAAAAGCAAATGGCTAAGTAAGTGTAATAAAATACTAACAGTGTTTGACAACTGCAGTCACAGTTTAGCATTTTACATCTTGATTAAAAAACAATAAACATATTATTTCTATTCTGTATAGCAAAATCAAATTAATACATAATTGGTACATCTTAATGATCTATTAAGCGAGTGCTTTGTAATTTCTAGTTAATATTTGGTGTAATTAGCTGCCATCCATCTGGCTGACTGTTAGATTCCAGCCTGAATTTTGGATATTAACTTACTTCATGCAATTCAAATGATGTTATGCTACACATGCATCTATTACATCAGCCCTTAATAATGTGAATACTGTAAAACCACAATTAAAATCCAAGCCTGTATCATATCATATGCAGTATTTTTTCCATCCAGGCTAAATTATAGTCAGTGGTCAGGTTAATGGTGGTCACACTCATGATCCTGAACCTGAAACTGATGTCAGAATGTGATACCAACTATACGAAATGAATTAATGTGTATCTAAATTAATTCTGAATAATAATACTCTTTCTCTATGCCATGGTCAGTGTTAACCTCCTGAAATAAAATTTTCTTTTATTTATCTTTTAATTATTTAATTTATTTTTATTAATAATATACAGTATTTTGCAAAAGACTTGAGAAAATTATATTTAAAACCTATTTCGCTGAAGAGTATGTTTTAAAAACTAATACACAAGTAAATAATCTTACAATAAATAGTGTTTTTATCCTTTTTATTAATGTGTTTGCTCCTCTTGGAAGCCCAGTATTACAAGGTAGTTCTCATCAGATACGTCAAATACCTGGTTCAGCTCAATCAATACCTCATTAATTTAAATTAGGAGCTGCTAATAAAGTTTCACATATCCATGCAAAGGCTGGAGGCATCGAGGTATAGTCTGGAACTTAACCTGCATTCTTCTAACCAGCTCACAAATCTTCAAATACTTATTACTGACAGAACAAATCTAGATATTAGGTCATGTTTTCTTCTTTGTTAGCATTTATTCTAATATTAAATTGTGTATTTGCTGGCAATAAGCACCTCACTGCTCAGACAAATGCCTTGAAACAATTGCCTGAGCCTTTTGAACAGTACTATATATTTATTCATTGAAGCCCACTGAAATCATCTGCTCTGTTCTGATGGAGAACAAGATAAAAATAGGAGAGAAATACTGCCTTTCTTTTTTCTTTCACTCCTTTTTTTCCCCCTATCTGGCTCTTTCTCAGTTAGAATGTCTGACTCAAGTCCTCCCACAACTTCTTTTTAGAAAGAGCGCTTTCATACCAGCAACACTTTCGCACCTCTGAAGGAAGTCACTGTAGATGTGTGTGTGCACACCCAGGACTGTGTGTTTAATATGAACATGCTAACCTGCTGGATTCTCCAGAGTGGTTTACATGCTTTCACATGAGCAGCTGTGTTCAGTGGCCACTTGTTTTGCAGCATGTGTGAAGTATTGCTGTTATTCATTAATGTGAAGACAGCTGGAAAGCCTATGCGGTGCAAGGCAGGAAGCCTCTGTGTGAAATGATTTTATAGAGAGAGCAAGCATTGCATTTGCATGAAGGTGACGATATTCAACCCAAAACTGCAGATAGAGGCACATTCCCCAGTACTAGACCACTATTGCAGTGTGACAGAATACTGGAGTAATCAACTTGAAACTGTCCCCCTTTTACCCCTAATGTACTATGTCACCCAAGACATTTGGTATCTGAAATTTGTTTCATTATTTTTATTGTGGAGCTAAGATTCTAAATTACGGTACTGTGCAAAGGCATCTATGCAAATTGTTTACGCCATTTTTATCTGCAGTGGGTGTGTTTCTGCCATTTTTTAGTATATATTTTTTATAAAACTTTGGCACAGTACTGTAGTGAACAGTTTCTATTTTATTTCTCTTTTTTTTTTACCCTTCCACTCGGTGCTGTTTTAAAGTGAGCCCTACGCTTTAGCAGCAGTAAATTGCCTCTTCAGCCTCTCTCCTTTTGACCTCTGTTCTGCAGCCCGAGAGATGGAGGCAGATTTTCCTACAGAATCAGCAACACTATCGCAGAATTTGGGAAAACAAGCCAAGTTTATTTTTAGGATTTACCTCAGAACCATGCTGTGCTCCTCACACCATGTGCCATTAGAGGGAGAGCTGAATGTGTTTGTGTGTGTAACAGTGAGAATGGTAAGGAATGGGTTTGTGTGTGAATGGGAGGGAGTGTGTTTTTTTAGGCCTTTTCATGCTCAAAACATAGAACATTATCAAGATTCTTTTACCAGTGATGTTCAGGCTTTAATGGTATTTCACCCTATAGTATGGAAATATAATGTCACAAGCCTTTTGCTTTGCCATCCTTGCTGCGTCCCCTTTGCTCAGTTACTGCTATGGTGTCTTTTTTGCTCTTGAATTTATTCAGATTTTCAGGATGAATACAGATGTCATTGTATCCCCTAGTAAGGATGCAGCTTCTGTTCACACACGAGCCTAGCTTGTAATTTCTCAGTACTAGGAAAAGGTGTAGCGCAAATAAATAGTTTTTAATGCAATTTCATCTCCGGCTTGTTTTGACATAGGATGCTTACCTCTGGACCAAGAATCCTACCTTCAGTATCCCACGACACGATTCCAGAGCAAGAAAACCCTTAAAACCAAGTTGCTTCAGGGGGACTGTCCCCTGTCCCCTTTAGTTATGGAATGGAAGTGGCTTTGGATAAAAGCGTCTGCTAAATTCCTAACTGTAAATGTTTGAAAAAAATTTAGATTCACTGGTAAAAGAAGAATTATGTAATGCTGTATATTCTTGGGCATCTTGCTACATTCTGATCTGGAGCTGGAATATGTTCTGCAGCAAGGGAAGAGACAGTCCTTGAAGTTGATTTGTTAAAAGCAGAGTAGGAAAAATGGCCGAGTGTAATATTACTTTGACAAGGATCAAATTTTGATGTACAGATGACTGAGTCAGACAACTTCTCTAAATCATTGGTCCCCCTGTAAATGAAATTTGTTTTTTATAGCAAGTGCACTTTGCAACTTTTCTTGAAATAAATTTGCCTCTGCACAGTGGATAAAGTTATTTCTCGTTTTGATATAAACATATTAGTGTGTGGGGGCTAGCAATTTTGGAATCGGGAATTCTATCAGAATTGAGGCCTAACCTACACTACCACAGGATATTGTTCGTATTCTAAGTAGTGTTTTTGTGACACAATCGGTCAAGTCTTGTTTACTTCCTCTGTGTTTCATAAAGACAGTTGTACATGACTATCAAAATATAATGGCAATTAACGTTCTCCATGGAGGCCTTAGACTAATAAATATTGAGAACTGATATAACCAGTCACATTTGTTTACTGGGTGCTAGGAGGATCCAGTCAAAGACCCTATAGACTATGCTCTGTAGTCATACGGATGAATCACATTTATTTCACAGTCAATGTCATCCAGCTCTTATAGAGAGTAAAGAGAATCCTCAGACATCCCCAATCATAGTAAACTTCTCACTCCAAAGTGCTGCTTCTCCATGGTAATTAATTTTGTAACATGTGATGCTGCTTGGTTCTGACATAGCTCTTTGTTACTGGTGTCCTGACAAGGCCTCAAGCTTTGGCTCCAGCTGTCCTCAGTCTTCAGGGGTCAACATGTGGGCATCACTTTTTTATTACTCAACCCATAACACAAAATTTCGTTTTTATACAATATGAGGACTTATATGGAGTAGTCCTGTATATGTAAGTGCCTGTGAGTAATAATATGTATGTGTAATTGGAATGTACAGTTATTTTCCTGTTACGGAGTGTTTTGTGTAATTTTATTTATGATTAGTCACATGATTTTCTCCGATAATCACGTCAAATCGCTAAATTCAATAATGTATTTTTATTTGACACATTCTGATATATGAACAATTTCACCACACACACTGCCCTGAGCATTTTAAGGTTTCTGTGAATTAACCTAAGCTCCAGAAAATGTTTAAAAAGGCATGCATGCATGGTGTGAGTGTGGGTCTTGCTGATGAGCGAGTGAGAGAGGCGAGTTTGTTTAGTGCTGGTTTAAGGTTTAACGGCGTGAATGGTGACTTTACAGCAACTGTTATAGAACGTCAGTAAATAGGGGCTGCTGAGCTCAGACGCTGTCCAATGTCTGCTCTAACCGGCAGGTCAAAATACGTGTCCTGAAGCACCAGAGTACAAATATTATTGCTGCATTCCAAGAAAAATACTTTCTATTATTATTAGTTCCCTGCAGTTCTCTGTTGTACCCCTGGACAAAATCACATTTAAACATGACCAGATGATTTACAATTTTGTTTTCAAATTTTATATATTTTTTAATTCTTTTGAATTAATTTTTGTTTGCAGTTTTGATCCTGAGTATCCACTAAATTTGTGAAACTGTCTTTTAACAGCGCAGTGTCAAAGGACAAAGATAGACAGAGCTTCAAGCTTCGTCCTGGGATGGACAAGAAAATTGTCATCTATGTCCAGCAAACATCCAACAAGGAACTTGCCATCGAGAGGTTTGTCTTCTGGAAATATTCCTCAGTTTCTAAACAGTCTAAACTCACTGTCATGGTATCGGAAAATCCTGCCTTGATGGTGAAGCCAATCTGTCAGTGCACAGTTTGTATTAACAGTGTCCTGACACTTACTCAGAGGTCAGTTTCTGACCATGGATGCTATTGAGTTTTTGGCTGCACTTAACCTTGCAGTGACACTGATTTTGTTTTAAATAATAGTAACTGGTCAGCAGTGATCCTGTGGTCAAATGGGCCACAGTCTACAATTGTTTATCTGTATAGTGCAGGGGTATTCAATTAAAAGTCACAGAGGTCCAGTTATTAAATTCCATCCAAGTAGAATGTCAGAATCTTGTGTCTTATTTCCAATGCTGGAAATGAACTGTGTGAACAACTAACTTTTTTACATTAAATAAAACTAGTCCCAGGCAAATAAATTTAAAAGTTACAAAACACATTTCATTATCGATCAAAACGTGTTTTCTTTGGTCGGGTTGGGTTTTGGTCAAAATGTTATCGATCAAAACGTGTTGTAAACTATTTGTTTTTCCTCGGTCAGGTCAGGTTTTGATTCAGTAGCTTTACAGGTTGGGCAGGGCGGTTTGGATCTCCTGGCGGGTCGGTTTGGGGTGGGTGTTAAAAAAAATGTGACTCGCGGAATACTACTACAGATGATGATAAACTAAGAGGCCTTTGGGAGCCGAAAGAACCGGGTATCCTTTGGGAGCTGTGCCACAAGATTTTCACTAGTAAACTAACGAGAGAAGCCTGCTATCAATAACCACGACTCTCCAAAATAATGCTCCATGAAAATTACTTAATGTCGTGAATTTACCAGCTCGGTCACGGGTCCGGTCAGAACCATCACTTGGTCCCTAGACCGAGGTCCCCCATTTTGTGATGCCTGGTGTAGTGGAACTGTTTAAGAAATATTCATTGACTGACTAGTGAGTGGAAGTACACGGTAAAAATGTGTAGTGAGTTTATAAAGCAACTAATAAAGGGCAAGCTGGGGTGTGTTGTCAGACTCACAGATGTCTATATTAGGACGTGTAGATCTTACCTCCAAGTCATGCGATAGTGGAATCCCCTGCTTTTTTTAGTTTGTGAGGGCAAAGTTTAGTTTGTAGTTTTTGTGTTTCGTCTGTGTTTTCTTGTTACAGTAACATGTGTGTTTTACAGATGTTTTGGTCTACTATTAAGCCCGGGGAAGAATGTGCGAAACAGTGATATGCACCTGCTAGACCTGGTAAGTGGAGCACACCTGCCTGTCATGTTCCATTACTGTCAAAACGGCTGTCATACGTAAAATCACGTCTCCTCTCCGTCCCCTCGTCTCCCTCTCTCCTCATAGGAGTCAATGGGGAAGAGTTCAGATGGTAAATCGTACATCATCACAGGGAGCTGGAATCCCAACACGCCTCAGTTTCAGGCTGTGAATGAGGAAACACCCAAAGGTACACACACACACACACACACAAAAAGGAAATGAATAAAGTTAATGCATCAGCAGCGGCTTCTTCAAAAAGGGTCAATCAAACAGACAGTAATTCGCTTTTTATATTGGATCTTTTCAATTGTTGTTTATGAGGGTTCAAGGAACGTTTGTGGTTTCTCACTTAAATGAGTTAAATCACATAAAGCTGTTTATGAGCAGTTAGTTGGTGGTAAATCATGACATTTTTATGAGTATATTTTGGTGTGTCTAAACACTGAGCATCATTTTTTTAAATAATGAGAGTATGATTGGTAGCATGGTTATGTTTATGTGGAAAATTCATGTGTGTTTGTGTGTGTGTTTTGGTGTAGATAAATTCATGTACATGACGACGGCGGTGGATCTGGTGATAACAGAGGTGGAGGAGCCGGTGCGTTTCCTGTTAGAAACACGTGTCCGGGTGTGCTCACCCACCGACAGGCTTTTCTGGCCTTTCAGTAAACGCAGCTACACTGAGACCTTCTATTTAAAACTGCGACAGGTGAACACCTATACACAGACACACACACACACACACACACACACACACACACACACACACACAAACACACACCTCTCACATTATATAAAGCACTCATTGTGATTAATTGCTCAACACAAAAGCCTCATACAAATTGCATTGCCTGTTTCCTTATATAACAATGTTTATCTCTTTTGTGCTCATCAAATAAATGAATGGAAAGAATGAATGAATAATTCACACATTACAACTTGTATTAGGCAACATTCCCCTGGGCATAAAGAGTGTGATGGGAACATGTTTTGAAATAAATTGACGTGTTAATGTTGTGTAATGCATTCTGTAGTGCAGATATTAATGAGAGGTAAAATAAGGCTGTTTGTCTTAAAACTGCTCACGGTGTGCGTCTCTCTTTCTGTGGCAGCTGGAGAGGAAGAGTAACACAGATACACTGTATGAGGTGGTGAATTTGGAGAGCGAGACCGAGAGAGAGAGAAAGAAAACCACAGCCAGCCCTGGTGTCCTGTCTTCCACATCACACAGCTCTATGGTGCCCTCACCTCCTGAAGATGATGAGGAGGAAGGTGAGAGGACAGGCGCAAGCTCAGTCCCAGTGTGATTTATGCCATGCCTTGGTAAAACTCAAGGACACAAGTATAGTCACAGCCTATTGATAGGGATTAAATAGAAGGGTCAACTATTTGTTTGACTGGTAAAGGTCACTTCCTAAAATACAGAAAAAAAAAAAAAAAGCAGTGTACATCCAGGAAGACTGTGTTGAAAATAGGTTTTGCGCTAAAGGCAAATCCAAAGTACTTTGTGTATAAATACTAAATGAGATGAAAGCAGTTACTCTGGAAACTCTGTAAATGAAAACTAAATTAATTTCTCCAGATATACACCATGCAGGTTTCTTAGCTTGCAACCATGGACTGATGAACAAAAATTAACTGTACAAATGTATATCTTTTGGGGGTTCGCCGCTCAGTTAATTTGATTTTAGGAACAGAACATTTCATATTATTAATATACCTTTCTTTCTTTCATTCTTTCTTTCTTTAATTCTTTCTGTCTTTCTATCTTTCTTTCTTTTTCTTTCTTTCTTTCTTTCTTTCTTTCTTTCTTTTTTTTCTTTCTTTCTTTCTTTCTTTCTGTCTTTCTTTCTTTCTTTCTTTCTTTCTTTCTTTCTTTCTTTGGCTCTCTCTCTGTCTCTCTCCCTGCCCCCTTTCTTTCTCATCCTCTGTCTGTCTCTATCTCTCTCGCTCTCACACTCATTCACTCTCCCTCTCCCTATCCCTCCCTACTTCCCGCTCTCGCTCACTCTTTCCCTCCCTCTCACCATTAGACAATGATGAGCCATTGCTGAGTGGTTCTGGTGATGTGTCTAAAGAGTGTGCTGAAAAGATTCTAGAAACGTGGGGAGACCTACTGTCCAAATGGTGAGTATTAAAAATACACCCCCCCTAAAGCACCTCAGCTCCATCATACCACTGCCCTACAAGACCTCTTCTCACACTAATTTAATGCTTCTTCAGGATGTGACAGTCCACTATTTGAAGCTTCAAAGTCATAACATGCTTTTTCCACGTCAGTGTTTAATTACAAAAGGCTGAAAAGACAACTTGTCTGTGCAGTTCTTGAATACAGCATTCTTTCCTTTCTGGCTTTACTTCCCCTTCTGAATGTGAGAGAATGTTAAATATTCCAGTGCTGGGTTTTATAGTCATTTCAGCCTCTCCTTCATGTCCCTTCTGGGCTGCTGTGTGCTGAATTGAAGGTGCAGAATCTGGATGAAGAATGATAACTTCGCTTTACAGAAATAAACTGTTCTGCTGAGGTTATTGAGTTCATTTTCAAGGTGCTGGCTGCTGCTGCATTGTCCTTGAGCAGCACACCTTCTGCAACACAGATGCACCAGCACTAATCCCCATCCTTTATACCTTTAATACCTTTAAAAACACAATCTGTAAACATTTTACACTACAAAACACACAATCAGCAATCAGCCAATTCATTATTTTAATTTTTGATGATGTGTATTGTAATTTCATGAGGTAAATAATGTGAGCAAATGCACCTGTTCTGTATTTGAGTTCTCTGTATCAACATGTGCAGCATAATTATACATGACTAATGGGGTACTTGCATGCATTGGATTTAAAAAAGGCAGCCAATTTTTCCATTATAAATTTGAAATGCCAGTTTGATCCATTAGAGGCATATCATTAATCATTAATCAGAATTTAGATTTGCCAGGGGAAAAACATGACTGATTGCATCCCTAGTGGTAAAGCTTGTCATGTGATAGCAATAGCCACATGAAACCAAACATTAATGCAACAACAGTGAACAATAGCTTGATAAATATAATTCTAATACTTGCTGTTGTTTTGCATACATTTGCAGTTGTTTATGTGATTGACTGTGTAGGTCAATAAGAAATAAAGAACCAGTGTTTTCTTTATTTTGAACTTTTATTTCCTTAAGAGAAAATATAATTGAAGATGTGCTTCATTTAAAAAATTGTAGAATGCTGGTTGGCCAGTGTCCAGCATTGTTAGTAGTGCTTAAACTCAGCAACTAAACTTTACTAGTCACTGAACTGTGCAGGGCACTGGCCCTTCAGGGTCAGAGATGAGCAGCCTGGCCTTAAAACTGGAGTTTTTAATTGAAAGACTTCAGTTGTTTTTCAGTTCAGTCAATATCATATACAAAAAACTGGATTTTCTCTCTGGTTTTCTGTTAACAATTATTTACCCACTAAAGGTGACCTCATAGACGTGTCTGTCTCTGACCATCTTTCGTGCTTTTTCACTGACAGAACTCTAGACAAGACACACACACACACACACACACACACACACACACACACACACACATGCACATATGAACACATGCATACCATTCTGACTTGAGAACTCATTCATGGGAGGGAAATGAGGGAGATATTTTAAGAAAGCAAGAGAGGTGGGGGTGGACTCAGGAAGAAAGAAAGGGAAAGAATAAGGGAAGCTGGTCAGATAAGGGTCTTATTAAGATTATTTCCTGCTCCCATTACTCTCATTGTTCTTAATCAAAACCTCGAGATGAATTCAATTAAAAAGCTCAGGAATTTAATTACAGGCTTGCGGCTGCCTCTGCACCAATGCCTTGTAAGTTTGTGTGTCTATGTGAATGTGTGTGTCTTGGTCACATCTGCATGCCTGTCGTTGTTCTTGTTTTTCCCTTCCAAGCCCCTGGCTTTCCTTGTTTTGGAAACAATGCAAGCAATCGCTGTGCTTTGTCCCTAACTGCCATTGAATCCAGCATCTGCTCTTGGTGAGGCAGTATGAATATATCTCTGCCTCAGTCTGAAGGGAGAATAGGTCCACGTAGTTAGTGTATTTGACTGACTTGCATTACAAAGGCTAGCATGAGACAGACACACTGCATTTTTTCCCAACTTCTGCCAACACCGCGCTGGCAGGAGTGTTGAGGGAATTGCAAGGACAATTGTCCTATATTGGACTCCCAACCACAGATGGCTATGGCCAGTTATCTCTTAATTGGAAATTTTTGTTATGCTGGCAATACACAGTTTTAGTCCAGTTTAAATCCTGGCTTGCCTCTTGCAATAAATGTTTCTGAGGTTGGTCTGAAGCACAAGCAGTGGCACTTTGAAATGCCTTATCTACAGTACTGTGCAAAAACCTTCGGCAATAATGCCAGTGCAAACACCAGGGAATAAATACAAAAAGAAGTACAAATTATTGTTTTTCAATGAAAAACTAGTTGATATTTTTGTCTAATGAAGTAAAAAGGGCCAAACCAGGTATTTGATGGAGCTACATGTTATACTGGGCTTCCATGAGGAAACAAGATCTGGAAATGGTGAAGTGAATACTTTGCCATAAAGAAAACCTCTGTTTATTAAAATAGTAGCTTGAACACTAACTTAACACTACTGACCAGTAGTAAACAGCTTTTAAGGAGCCTAAGACAATGTTTCTAATGTGTCTTCATTTCTTTTTTTATATTTACGTTTCTCAATGAAATATTGGGCCCCCAGCTTACATTTTTGTTAACTTCTTCTGTGTGCAAGACACAAACTGACCCAGTGTGGCTTTTTCTTTGAATAATGTGATATTAATGTTAGGTTTTTAGTGCCATACATTTTTAACAGCCGCACCTTATTGGTCTGAATACTCACTTCTTCAGGCAACACCTAGGTCATTACCAAATCAGGCTGAATCACACCTCACTTCTAAATCAGTATTATGTCTTTCCTCCGGATTGCAGAGTGAAATTAGCATTTACATCTTCCAATTACCATTTGTTAAGTTGTGTTTATGCTACATAGCACTTCATGGACTATTGAGAACTGATCTTAGATCAGTGCGCTACAGTATGTAGGTTTGATTTTGACATTGATGGGAACATAAAGGCATTAACTTTACTCCAGCCATGGTGAAATTGCTAAAATATTTCATATATTAACAGCGAAGTACATGCACATAGTACATATGAGAGGAACCCACAGGCTGGTGCTGTCATCCATGTAACAATATCAAAGCACTACAATACCAGAAATCCTTTATTTTATCCTGTCTGGAGCCCTTAAGTTATTTTTTTTCGCAGGTACTGTTACATTTTCAAACTAATGATCTAGAATTTTGTGTTTACATTTAAACAATAAAAATGTTGTTAACTAAATGTATTTAGTTTATGTTTTTCCTCTGTAATATATGAGTATCGGTATACCGTGCAACACCAGTCTCTTACCAGATCAACACCAAATGTGATGTATTCCATATTTTGGAGGACAGAATTGTTAATATTTACTTGTCCTATTTTTGCCTAGATCCACACATCTACTGGACTGAGCTTTGGCACATATTATAGTCAGATAGAGCTTCAGCTGATCACACTTCAGCAAGAAATTCTGAAATATGTCAAGTAGTTAAGTAGGTTTTATTGTCATTTCAACCATATATACAGGGTACACAGTGAAACGAAAAAATGTGCCTCCAGGACCATGAGGCAGCACAGCACAGCACAGAACAGAACAGATAAGAATGCCACAAGACCCAGTGCAGACAGGATGAAGGAAAATACAAGGAAAAAATACACAATAGCAGAACTGGACAAGACAACATTTAGTGATGCGGCGATGCTGGATTAAAAAAGAGAAAGCGAGCCGTTAACTATTTGTGTTTTGAACACTGACAGAAAACAGTGGTTTTATTTGAATTGTTTTGTTTAAAATGATTGTTATGCACAATTTAGTAGTCACTGAATATTGTTAGGGAAGTGTCCCTTCCGTCCCTTCGCAATTTGACGTCCTTGAATGCTTTTAGTCTTAGACTCTTTATTACAGATTTCAGAATGTCGGGATTACAGTTAATGTAATTAAAAGCTTGTCCATTTAAATGTGCCCCTGCTGTGTACATTGGAGATTGGACTTTGTGGTGAATGCTTTTCAGTATTGTTATCATTGTTATATTGGTGATAGTTAATGGTGTTACTGTCAGCTTATGTTGGTGATGTTTATGGGCTGCCCCAACCTTTTTCTCAGGCACATGAACCTGTCTGTGCGGCCAAAGCAACTCCCGGCACTTGTCCGCAGTGGCGTCCCAGAAGCCCTCAGGGGAGAGGTGTGGCAGCTCCTGGCAGGTTGCCATAACAACGATCATCAGGTGGAGGAGTACCGGACGCTTATTACAAAGGTACACTAGTGAAGCCCTGACTCTGGCTAAATTTGACCCTTAACCTCACTGAGTCAGATGAAGCAAGATAAAACAGTACCTGGATTATTGCCAGCAACGTGGTTATTTATTTAATGTACAAGGCTTAATCTGTCTGAGGGAAAATTGCACTCTTCATCTATTCACTCTCTCATTAATGTATTCACTCATTGCTTTTATTCACTCTTTGCTTTCAAAAGACTGATTTAGACAAATGTTATGGATCCTAGAAACAAGAAGTAGCATATAGTAACAGCATACATTTCATACTTGAATTCGCAAGTAGTTTTTATCATTGTTAAATGTTTCCTAATTGTCCTTAAATTGCGTAAGTATCCTCCTTAATAGATGACAATCTGAATATTGTGATAATCATATAATGAAAATGTCCTGAAATTGAGGAGTTATATTTTTGACCTCTTGCGTGGCCTGTGTTGGGGCTAAAACATTTTTCCTGGAAGATTCTAATAAGATAAACCTATTTATACTGTCCTGTTCAATTTCTGTGTTTTATTTGATTGCCATGACATCAAAATTAGAGACAGTTATGTAGTACACAACTCTCACTGGAATTTCAGTCAGCAACATGAAAGGAACAGTTTAGTCATTAGTGCTAATGATGTAAACCAGTAGTCTGAAAAGCCAGTAGTCGCCGATTATCACTGACATCAGTGTTTATGGTTGAAATGTTTGTGTATTTACTAAAATTGTCAAATGGTAAGTAAACTATTTGTTTTGGGGTGCATGATCTGTCTTTTCAATGGCAATATCTTGTAGTGAAAAAGAGTTTGTGAAGTCTCTTGTTTGAGAGCAATTGGATTTAGTTACTACAATGTAGTCATACACAAAATGGCCTGTGTGTGCTTTTCTGCTTTAAATGATTGAGCTGACAGACTGCCAAAGCCTCACAGTCCCCATTTTCCCTTGTTCTTTTCCTGTCTCTCTGTTTTGTTTCTCTCGACCTTTAGTGCCAAACACTACATCTCTATAACTTTTCCCATTCCTTTCCCATGTCACTCTGAGAAAGCTCAGTTCCCAGGCTGATTTGTCTGGTGTTAGGAAGTGAGTTTTGTCTTAGGAAACCTTAGTCATGTGGCTAATGGGTCATTAATGTATATACACACAAAAGACATTCTAAAAGTGGATAACAAAAGTGGGTTGGCTAATCCAGGTGTTGTTTACAATGTGAATGTTTTGCTATCCAAGCTTGGTAAGCAGCAAGTTGCATGGGTTCATACACTGGTAATTTGGCGGCATAGCTTGTTCCACTCAGTGACCTACTAACATCAAACAATCTGAGAGCATTTCCTAAAAAATAATCCCATCTAATAATAATTTTATAATATTTTATCATTAACACAATGTCTGATTGTACCTAGGGCTGTAACATTATTCACAAAGGATGAACATACCTAGAATTGTATTAATGAGTCCTATTTATATTGCTTATACGTATTAGGATACTTATTTTTTCTTTCAATTGCATCTTCAAAATATATTTTTAGGTGAAATGTTTTTGGGTTTTTTTGCTTGTTTTTACTAGGCTATTTTATTATCAGCATAGCAAATAAGTGAAGGGCCATTTTGAATTTATACCCAAAAGCAGTGGTAGCATCGACTTTAAAATGACATTGTACATTGTGTTATCAGCCTTGTGTCCAGATCTCTTAAATTTCAGTTTCCCCAAACGTTTTGGGCCGTGACGGTTTACATTGGACTGTGTGAGTGCCCTTTTATGACCTGTCCTTTCTCAGAACTGATCAGAGGGCATCCCTTGCCTTCCTGAGCCCAGGGATTGGATTTGTTTATCTTGGAACTCCACCTACAGTGCGGCTATCATGTAACACACCACTCAGCACAACCTGTAGCACAAAGCAACCGGATCTTTCCTGGCCCATATTTCTTGAACCTGGGTTGCCCTTTCTGTTGGACTGAACCTCCACACACTACAGTATTTTTGATCCAAATAAACAGGGTTTGGCCGATCTTTGGGAATCTGGTTTGGACGTTTCAGTAGAATTTGGAAACCCCCCACAGGTCATATGACTTGTTTTCATGAGGCACTCCGTGTTGCTTTATGGGCACAAATGTACATCAAGTGTTACCCCTTAAACTACTAATGATTAAATTACTTCATATGATTTGTGCTCCTGCCAAGGTCTGTGTAATGCTTGTGCGGAAGCATGTGTGGAACGAGCCTGTTTCCTCCAAACTGCTCCAAATGCCGCCTGCTGCTATTGTTTTGCGGTTTAGTCATAACTAGTGGTGTATGAAGTCTGAAAGTTACAGGAACAAAAAAACTGTGGGCTCCACCACCACTCAGAAAAATGTCTCCACCCTTGGAGCCATCCTCCTTGGAGAATTTTGCTCGAGCCAGAGCTCCCACGCTTCATAAGCTCCCACTGCACTTGGGCTACACACAGGCCAGGTGGAGGCTACCCCGGGAAATAACTTCTTTGAGGCGCCTTTATTTGTGCACCTGCTCCAGGAGATGGATTCTTCTCGTCTATTAACATCAAAACAAACAAGAAATACCATCTCATGTTCATGCCTAAAGCAGAGCCGTTTTTAGTACTTGGCTAACACTGTATGTTAACCTAATTTGAAAGAAGCCACCTGCAGGGCTGCTGTTGTGGTCTTTGGATGTTTTCTTTAAAACTCATGGGAACATTTTTGGGTAAGCTGTCAATCATTTCGCTGTGTCCTTAAGTGGCTCCTAACCAAATGGAAGAAGAGTACGTCAGTATCATATCAAGCAAATCCATCACATGAAGTACCGCTCCCAGATAAAACGCAGCAAGACCATTCTTGGCAATTATAAGTGCCGTTCTGTCTCATTCGGTTTGCGTCTTAATGTAATTTGGCCATGTGAGACTTGCTTGTCCCTTGTTTTGGGTTCATTTTAGATGCTGTTGTTTCTGAAGGTAAAGGGATTTTTTTGGATCCTCACTGAACCTGTGACACATTAAGAATAAAGTATTTATTTTTTTTACGTTAGAGAGCAATGCTGCTCAAACACCCCAAAGAAGTTTCACGGGAATAATTTGACCAAGCAAAAAAATACTGAAATATCTACTGACCACAGATGCCATTGTTGTTACTCATTGAATAAAGTTGGGGTAAAATATGCACTGGAAAGAAGTCTGAATTCAGGTTAAGTATTAAATTGTGTAAATTAGGTTTTTCACCAAACCACTTCTTGAAGAATGAATGTTGCTTTAGAAAACAAATTTCACACATTTGTCTTACTAGATCCTTCCTGAGAGCTACTTATTACATTTACATGGTTTTATACTTCAGTTTACAAAAGTGAGCAGATTTTAGTTTGTTTTTTAACAGTGAAGGCACGTGTCATATTGAGCTTTACACAAGCTCTAGAGCTGTTGTGGCGCATCTGTGTCTGAGCATATGGTGAAGACAGTTCCGCTGCACTCTGATGCTTTGCTCACGCCAAATGTGGCAACTCGAGTCCACTCAGTGTCTCCAATTAAGTAATTTGAGGTGAAAATATCTAACCTTTTAACAAATGGATTGAATAACAATTCTTTAGGAAGAATTTGAAGTGTGCACTGAATATATGACGACAGATGACCTTGGCCGAGTTTAGCATAGACAATTATGTTGAACTTGTGTTTCACAGAGGACAGTGTTTGTGTATAAAAATCACACAGGTTGTAATTCGTTATAATAATGGTAATGTGCTTTTTTTAAAACTTGCAACCCAGTTTTGAAGTTTTTTTTTTTTTTTTAAAGATGTGGAACAAGGTATTTTTTGTTTGTTTGGCCATGGGCATGCAGTGTTTTCTTTAGGCACTGCCATGTCAATTGCTGTTATGTAAAATCCACATCCCTCAGTACTCTGGTCCCAGGTGGCTACAAGATGTTCCTCTCTGCTTCCCAATGCACCCACCCCACAGTCTAAACAAATGTAACTAGTGTGTGTGTGTGTGTGTGTGTGTGTGTGTGTGTGTGTGTGATTTGCTGTTTTTTGACTTACATTGACTTACATTTTCTTTGCTTTCTCCTACAAGATATATGTATAGATTTTGGATTTTGAACAGCAACAAAGTTTGTGTTCTTTGTACTGTAGCTGCTTACTTGTTGGTGGTGGTGGTGTTATTTCTGCTGCTGCTGTTTCTACTGTTGCTGCTTCTGCTGCTACTGCTAGTAGCAGGGGCGGAGCGAGGGGGTGGCTTTGGGGACTGTAGCCCCGAATCTCACTTCAAAAGCCCCGAATCTTTTTAAGCTTTTAAGAAATATGACAACCCTGACAATATATGCTGCCTATAAAATACATTCGAACTCATTAATGTGCACAAACTCCCGTTTCCCTCATTCTTAAAATGCTGTTATTTCAACGGGCTGACACTACAAAAACAGAATTCCACCAACTGATACATTGTTCACTCAAAGTTCTTAACACTAACTGTGCTGCCCTCACGACACGTAACTCTGTGTGGCTAGACAGCCAGTGAACAAAACAAAAGAGATCTCC
>JBBMFX010250126.1:0-19972 GCA_037832545.1 Rhabdalestes septentrionalis | reverse complement strand
AAACTGGCTCCAAAAGCACCGATACTGTTTCTGCAGTAAGAATGCACAAAAATCGGATGTTCTTTTGTGTGTGTGGTTTGTAAAGCTGAGTGGTGGCTCTGTGCAGGAATGGCTTGCTCTCTGGAGAAGGTGCTGGCAGACGCCCGTTCTCTGGTGGACCGACTTCGGGACCACGACAACGCAGCAGAGATCCTCATCGAGCAGACCACCCTACTTAACAAACGGGTCGAAGCAATGAAACAGGTGTGCAGAACCGTCTACTGTCAAAATCAACATGTGTGTTTGTCAGTCAAGAGTGACAAGGGTACGGAGTGCTGGTGTAGCTTATTACGCTTTTACCATAAAGTACAATGTATGGTCAAAAGTATTGGGACGCCTTACCATTACACCAGCAGGGACTTTAATGACATTGCGTTCAAACATACATACTTTAAAATGAAGTTGGTCCTCCCTTTACAGCTATAACAACTCCCACTCCTCTTGGAAGGCTTTCCACATGATTAACTGTGAGAAATGTGTGCCCATTCATTCTGTAGAGCATTTATAAGATCGGGATCTGATGTTGCACAAAAAGTTACAGTTACAGTTCATCCCAAATGTGTTGGATGGGGTTGAGGTCATAGCTCTGTGTGGCTAGTCAAGTTCTTCTATGCCAAACTCATCCAACTTTCTTTATGGACCTTGCTTTGTGGACTGGGGATTATCCAAAATTGTATAATTTAATCATTCAGTGAGATAGTTATTCAGTGTTTTGTTATGAAATGCTTTATTGTAACAAAATGAACCAACTCTGAATCCCTAACAGTAGTGGCTATAGGAACCAGAAGCCAGTGTCTTAAATGAACAGTAGTAAAATTAATGGGTGATATATTAAATTAGAAAAATATACATCGCCTTTACATTTGCCTTATAGCACCCTTCATGTGCTTTGCTGCCCTAAATATATCTTCAATACATTTTTGGCCACAACCTCTCACGTTTATTGAAACCATTAGTAATACCTCTCAAAGAGGTAGCTTTTAAAGTGTCTAAATGCTTTGAATGTTTTGTTCTCTAACTCTTAGTTTCTTTAGAACTGAGCATTTCACACCAAATCCATGACTTTGTCTACATGAACATACCAGTGATGGAGAAATATATAAAAGGTGTGGAATTGCCATGTTTACGTCAGATGTGGTAAACATAAAGAAAGTAAAAATCTGCACTGTAGGCAGTCTGCAGGTGAAGCTTTCCATTGATCTGAGGAAGATTTTTCTCTCTCTCCAGTATCAGGAGGAAATTGAGGCACTAAACCAAGTGGCAAGGCATCGACCACGATCAACTCTGGTCATGAGCATTCAGCAAGAGAATCGGCAAATACGGGAGCTGCAGCAGGAAAACAAAGGTGTGTGTGTGTGTGTGCATTATTCTGCAGAATAATAAATAATTCATAGAAACCTTCTTTTATTTCATCTTTAGATGTCAGTGAAAGTGTTGTATTTTGTATATAGGTTTAATAGTGACAAAGCTTTGAAATATTTCATAAAACTTTAAAGTGAAAGACAAAAAGGAAGTCTCTGTTCTGATGCTCTAAATGAGAGACAGATGTTTATATATGAAATGGTCTCTGCATATTTATGCAAAATCTGTTTAAATATTTATTAGTCAATTTTAAGATAATTATTTGCATATTATTATGTGGCAGTATTTAAAGCAGAATACATCATAAATACCTTTAGTAAAACCGAGTGTAATCTTACATGTCACTTTATTCACCTCAATAAATTAAAACATCTAAAATTAAAAAGATAAACTGGCTGATTGCCAAGGGTGTTTTGATAAAAATCTTCATTTCAAGCCAGTTCTTAAATTGCACCTAATAATAAGAAGAAGGAGATTAAAGAAATGCTAATGTTTAATCTTGAGCTTTTCTTATTCATAGTAAAATATTTAAAACATATTATACAAGAATCGATGCAATGTTGAAAATAAAATAAAAGTATTGATAAAATTCATGAAAAATATAGGGTAGTTTTAGCCCCTCTTTGGGTATAAGCCTGTTAGCTGTCTGGTGAGCTGTTCAGCATAGAATTATGTAAATAAAACTATATTCATATACACATACACTTAATGTACAGTTACCCCCTGCTTTTTGCGGGGATTTAGTTTCCAAGAGCACCCGCGTATAGTGAAAAACCACAAAAAATGTCAAAAAATGCATACTTTCATAGTGTAACATATCCCACCGAACATGCTCCCAAAACAATTAAATTTCGTTTTAAACACATTAGCCATAAAGAAAATGAAAAATAAAGTCGTTTCCTACTGTATAGTTTTCACTGAATTCCAGCAGTGCTAGAATGTCAATACTTAAATTACGTCTGTACAGACTGTACAGTAATTCATACACATGCTATTTCTTTAGTAAGCACCGTCATTTTCATTTTCAAGTACAGTAATTAAGGCATGAAATTTAAAGTAAAAAAAAATAGAGGGCTTTAAGAAGAACAAAACAAAAATTGAAAGAACACTTGAGACGTGCCAAGGGGAAAATTCTGGGGGGAAAATAATGTGCTCGGATTGGCTACTTTCAAACCTCTCGCTTGTGAATACAGCAATGAAAAAAGCTGTGACATTTGGGCCTGGACTCACAAAAGCCACAAAAATGGTGTAGGATATCTGATATCTTTTCTGCACTTGTGTGTGGGCTTCTGCGAAATATAATTTGTTTGGTCCTCTGAAAAAATCTGCTGATCTGCATGTAAGTGGGGGGGTTACTGTGTATCGTCGCTGTCGGGCCAAAAATGTCCCAAATGGCTGTCTTTTTTTTTAAACTCAAAATTAGATGTATATGTAACACGATATGTAATGCATGCATTTGTGAAGATTTGCTTGTACAAATGTCCTGCTAGTAGTAGAAAATGCTAAATTTAGCTTTGTAATGATCTGCAGATACTGAGAATGTAAACATTAAACCCTTCTTTTGTTGAAATCAATTTGAGTATTTATGACAGCCCTGGTGGTCTAAATCATGTTGTTTCTTTCTTTGTGGTGTCAGAGTTGCGTACGTCTCTAGAAGAGCACCAGTCGGCTCTTGAGCTGATCATGAGTAAATACAGAGAGCAAGTGTTCCGCCTCCTCATGGCCAGCAAAAGAGACGACCCTACTATTGTCACACAGCTCAAAGAACAGCACACTACTGTAAGTACTGCACGTAATTGTATGTGCTTAGTGCAACAACCATGACTTTTACTGAATTATGTGGGGTTTTTTGACAAACATTAAAGGGAACATATTTTGCACAACTCACTTTTTTCATCCTTTTGTATTTTCATGTGGGTCTCTACTGCTCTTCTAAACACTCCAAGCGCCACAAAAAACATCCATCTGTCATATTTTAACCTCAGAATAACGAAATTTGCATATGTCGAGCCCCCACCCACTAAATTAGTTGAAGATCTGCTATTTTTGTCTGCTGGTTTTATGAGCACACATTTTATGCTATGACTACAGGGTCGAACATATAGGTCTTAATAGTGCCTCTATTTTATGTGTGGTAAATATGCAGTGTAAGCATGGGATGGGTGGGGCGTGGCCAGCAACAGCTTATGTGTATAAAAGTGACAGAGCCCTTAAACGGCTCATTTTGAAAGGGACTGAAACTGTCGAGCATTAAAGCTGGTGAGATCTCTTCATATGAGGGTGATTTTGTGCAAAGAAATGCATGAACACATTTTGTAGCCCATACAACTATTATAAATTGTTTAAAAAGAGGTATAATATGTCCGCTTTAAGCTTCAAATCACTTCAGCTGTAGAGTATGGGTATGTCTAAAAATGACCAAAAGAATAATATTGATGATACTAAGTATGATGATTATTATTTTAGTAGTATCTTTACGTATGCCTAAAATGAGGACTACAGAATCCACAATTATGTTAATATTCCTATAATTATTATTCATACTATCACCATAAATAATATAAAAAACACTTTAAAGTCATAAATCTTTGTTAAATGTATTATGTTTTCAAACATTTATAAACAAAAAACCAAATGGAATTGTAGTTTATTGTGTTATTCCTGTTTAAAGCTGTAATGAAAACACCAAATGGAATTGTAGTTTATTGTGTTATTCCTGTTTAAAGCTGTAATGATGAACATTGATTCCAAGCATTTGAACTGTAGTCCAGAAGAGGCCTTGCATGTGTGTCGGTAAGATGTGTGTGTCTTGTAGGAGATGCAGGCACACATAGACAAGATAAATGAAATGGCAACTGTAATGAAGAAAGCAATCGAGGTGGATGAAGGACGAGTGTGTGAAGATGAGGAGCGAATCAAACAGCTGGAGGTAAGATGGTTTTTTATCCCCCCCCCAAAAAAAAACACAAAGAACCCGTGTAACCTTGTCTCTTTCTCTCTGGAGCTGGAAAACCGAGGCCTGCGGGAGTTGCTGGGGATCAGTCGGGAGGCCTTTCTGGTGCTGAAGAGAGAGGAGGCGTCCGAGAGCACTTCTCTGTCTCCGCTAGTCTCCAGCTGCGACCTGAGCATGAGGAAGAGTTAGAGAGTCGCCCAGACAACAGACTCTGCATAACACTGATCTTGATCAACGCTATGGCGTGTAAACACATGTACACACATTGCAGAGCACTATTTGAATCTCCTCTGCAAAGAGGAAACTCTAAACTCCACCTGCCTGCATTCATGCAGGCTTATCTTCTTGTTCTTGGACTCGTCTTCTCATGCATATCCAAGTAGTCCTGTTCCATTTAGTCAATGGACACATGGTCTTTGCTGCAGGCTCTGTTAGAGTCCTATTCCTGTTGTGGCTGATTGTCTGTCAGGTAATTACAGTTATGCTTGGCCATGTGTGAGTTCAGATCCTCGCTAAATGATTCTGATTAAGGTCGGATCGTAAAGTAATACGTGAATATAGTAAAGTAATTATTATTCCTTCACTGCTATTTTGGTTGTGGAATTACACAAGGTACTTTTTTCACCCTGGTAGGTGGAAAAAGAAAATCAGCTTAAAGGCCCACCCCTCAGTAGTGTTGATCCTGTCTCCCTTTCCTTGTTTTTGGTCTTTTTGGGGTGGGGGCTGGCGGGAGGGTTGAGTGTGAAGGGGCACTAAGCATACAGTCCCCTCTTTATCAGATCAAGACAGGCAACTTGTGTCACTTCTGTAAATATATCATGACTGATCGCAACAAGTGTCTCAAATGGCATGTGGTCCTGAGGGGACGGGTTTTAGTCTCTATTCTTTCTTGTTTTAGGGCTGCCTTGATGCATGGTGCTCTGATGTTTTCAGTGTTTATGTACATATGGGAGAATGTAATTTACTGAAATGTATTAAAATAGAATTAATCTTTTACTCGGAAGTCAAAATAATGAACTTTAATACAGCTGTGTGTTGCATCTTTCTGAACCAAGACCTTGTAAGCTTTCTCATGGGAAGTGCACTGGTTTAGGAGGGCAAACCCCAAAAGCTTGACTTGACTTGATCATTTTAAATTACTCTGCCTTATTTGGGAAAGATGGCCTACAGTAGCCTTAAGTTCTCATTTTCTAAAATAAACACTTGGTGGTTCTTCAAGATCTTGACTGTAGCCTATTTCAGTTTAGTTAATTTAGAGTTAGTTTCATTTCTACAAATGGTGCAAACTCTGCTAGAATATAGATAAAAGATTCCCATTCCCCTGCCATTCTGTGATCGGCAATGATCGGCAATCAGCAGATCATGATCTGGATGATCATTAATCGGCCCCAAAAATGCTGATCGGAGCATCTCTAGTAAAGAGGGTAGGAAGATATTTAAAAATGTTACACCATCCTGTTAGGAGTACAGTACTTTTAAATGCAGTTTTAAAATCGAAACAGCTCAGTTAGTACAAAATGAATAGCCTAATCACATTTACAAGCCAATGTTGGGCATCCCTGGAATAAACCAAGACAATCTCTGCAGGAAACTGCAGGAGGAAGTGGGGTTACAAATCATATGAACTACATATTAAGCTGCTAAAGATTTTAAGCCCTTAAAAGCAACCTGACTGAAGTTCATGTTTCAGACTGTATAATCTGATAAGTAGGAGTTTGAAGTGGAATTCTATGTGTTGTTAACTTAATGATTAACGTGTCAGGGGAAAAAATATTTGAGGACATAGAGCTTTCTAGAGTAGCCAAGTCAGAACTGTTCACAGTGGTGGTGAATGGAACCAGACATCAGAATTTTTTGTAAGATCAGTTCACAAAAGTTATTATATACAATGGTTATTAATACACTGTCTGGTGTTTCTGACTTTGTTTTATTGTGGACTTGGCGTTGGCTATTTTAAAACACATTTTTAAAACAATATTCATGGCAGAAAGGTAGGAGCAGGACAATGTAATTCAAAATACCGATAATAATGTTACTAACACTGCATATTATACATTTTGGATGGTAAATTATATGTCTGTTGTAAACATTGTGACGCCCACATCCCGTCCCAAACACTGCAAAGCAGAGTGTGAAGTTCATTTTACATAAAACCACTCTGCCAATGTATGCAAAACATGTACAAAAAGTATGGAATTTCCCATTTAAGGTGTACATTAACATGCTACATAGATCCTAAAGCTAAAGGAAGTAGCCATAATTAATGAAGTACCCACAAATATAAGGAGAGCAGATAAATGGACAAGAATAATCTGACTCAAAGTATTACAGCATATTAAGAACTTTATTACATTTAGCTATTACAAAATAACTTCAAAGTTAAACATTTTCAAGAGGGAAAAAAAAGACTGACTTAAATGGGACAAATTCTAGCAGAACGTTTTTGCAGCAGACAGTTTGAGCCTCTGTTTGAAGCTACATTAGACACTGCAGAAACTAGTTGGGCGAATTAAAGACAGTACACATTGCTTAAATTGGACCATGTCATTCATGGTGCTACTGCAAAACCCCTGAGAAGACAGACGCTGGCATCCAAATAAATGGCACACGCTTCTGCATGTAGTTTTAGCAGTCTGGATTTCGTCCTTAAAATGAAAAAATCCCAATCTTCTTATGGGCTTTAGTCTGAAACCTAAGAAACATTCACAGAGGGACCATAAGAGAACAAATCTACTGGCACTGATTACAATTACGCTCCCTGATTCTTTAACCAAATCTGGACTGTATACATTTCACATAATCCTGCTCAAGTAAGTGCTGCTCTCTCTCAGCAGGGGGCTTCTAGGACTCGACCACATAAATGCAGTTCTAATATGAATATCAATACCACTACAACATAATCTCCAGGATACCCTGAATGTGCAAATTCCTGCAGTAAGCACAAACCTCGCTACAGGTCCCAGGTGACAATACACAGTGGTTATGTTCCAGGCAGAAGGCAACATTTTTGTCCACATACAATTCATCCTTATTCTTGGTGCAAACTGTGACCAAACACTAGTATCAAAGTGTACAGTGCAGATCGACTGTAACAATTTGAATTGAGTTAGCCACCAATTGAAACATCCTGAAGGGAAATTTACCAGCAGAACCCACAGTTAGCAGTTAACAGACATATCTGTGGTCATTTACATCCAGGAGTTTCTGTGAGGACCTGAACTTAATTTGGCTTATAAAAGTGATGCTAGTGATCAGGGGCATTAAGTAAACCTTTCAGTTTTAAGATTGAACATTATTTAATGGTTCGATAATATAAGTAAAAAAGGAACTTAGAAGAAGAGGAGGATCTTTCTTGTTCTAGACTTTGGTACGTTCGGGCTGAAAGTCCATAATTATCCACTTTAATAAACAGCAATCTGACTGCTGTCTGAGAACATTCATTCTGAGGCTCCAATGAGGGCAAAAACCCAAGTGAAGAAATTCAACTCTGCCTAGTTTGCCAAAAGCATCGCAGGTCTCAGATCAACAAAACCATTAGGGTGATTCTCACTCTTTCTTCTTATAGTGATTAGTGATCCTTGAACTTCTGGGCAACTCACCTTTAAAACAAAAAAAGATATACTTAAAAATATCAAGTAACACTGAAGAAAACCCTTTCTGGAAACACTTAAAAAATCTGAAACCATCAAGCTTATCGCTATATTAAAATGCGTGCAGCTCTTTGGGCAATCTTGTAATCCAAAACAGAGAGAAAACAAAACAGGTTTTAAAAACCACCTATTCATTTTGCTTTTTTGACTGTGACTCCAGTTTATCTGTTCTCTGAATCCTTAAAAAGAGCAAAAGGGCTTATACTCTTATCCGTTTAAACTACTGAGGCTCTTCTTTAAGGGCCAGCCCCGTCTACTGTATTTTATATATTAATATAGTCCTTTCCAGAGTCGGTCAGTACATTATTAAGTCTGTATTCTGTCACTGCACCACAATTACAAGGTCACAGACTAGACTAAATGCTGCCCAAAGAGTGACATATACGCCTCCAAATTTCACCATGGAAATCAAACCAGGGTGACCAGCCACAGAGAAACTGTGGGCTGGAATTCTTTATGAAAAAGTTCACATTGATGCCCCATCCTGTACTGGGGTCTGTCCTGCAGGCACCATGCTCTGTGAAGAAAAAGAACAGTCAAGAAGAAGTCATTGTAACAAGTTACTGAACAAGATACAATTTACTTCTCAGCCGGGTAGCCTGCCAGGGCCTGATGCCTGTTTTGGGCTTTTGGAGCAGGACTCTTCTGGTCAGCCCTGTACGTCTTGACCCCAGAGCAGAAAGAGTCCAGGCTCAGTAAACTATCTGCGTAAGAACAGCGAAAGCTCAAAGCAGGAGGGGTGTGCGTTCGCCCGCAGGCTCTGTGGGGCGCATGAGCTGACGGATGCGGGCCAGCAGGCGAGCGGGGAAAGAGGGAGTGTGATGGCTCGGGTCTAGCACGTTGGTTTTGCGCCGCTCGCGCTCCTGACGCCACATCACGTACGGGCTGGGCGGGAAGAAGGGGCGTGAACGTTCTCGGCAGAGCTGCAGCACGATGCCCGAGACCCCCAAAACCACCCAAACTGTAATCATGATGAAATCTGAAGAACAGAGAGAGAGGAACCACAGAGCACAGGTGTCGGTCAACCTCATAAACCTTAGTGTGACAATATAGAATTAGCTTATCAGTGTTGAAAAGTTTTTTGGAGACAGTTTATTCCAGTCTAAATAAGGTGACCAGTGTGTGTAGAGTCAAATGGTACCATGTTTAGTGTAAAGCCAGGTTTCTCAACCACTGGGCCAGGGACCACTAATGGGCCGCGAAGGTTTATGATTGGGCCATGAATCTAAAATTGAGACAGGCCATTGGTCCCCAATTAGTTATTTAAGATGATCTAATGTGGCCAAGTGGGTCTTGGCAACATGCTGTGAAAAGATAGATGGGCCTGAATGTTGAAAAGGTTGAGAACCATTGTTGTACTTGACACATCCTCTATTTTTAAAATGCACAAGTACTCATAACTTGCTGAATTAAACACATTGGGGAAAACCAAACAGCAGCCCACATAATACTTTGCAGCATATTTTATATTTTAAACAAAAATTGTGCAGAAGGGTTAGCAAAAACAAATACCCTATTCAAGTTCCCTGTACAGGATGTGTATTCATTTTCAATGGTTTTGCTACTTTCGCATAAAACTGTACACCGAATTGCTATTTTGTGAGGCAAAAGTTATTCTATGGGAGATGCTTTAGGAACGTATAACCCCCATGTGTTATTTCAGCCAGGACTTACCTATGGTCTGCAGTGGCACCGAGATGAATGCTCTGCTGAAGTTATTGTTGAGGAAGCGTTTAATGACGTCCAGGGTGATGTAAGACAAGCTTGTGTAGGAGTAGGCATTAACAGCCAGCACAACTGCATATGCCCCTAGCACGCCACATGTTACTATATTACCCTGAAAAACACACCCACACAAAATTCACACATCTCTCTTCTGCTGAATGCAGGTTCCAGTGAAAAACCACTAAATACATAACAGGAGTATCTTGACAGAACAACAACAAACTGAAAAAGCAGCACCATAAAACCACCAGAAAGTGAAAGTGAATTTTATGTGAACCTTAAACTCCCGAAGTATTACACTGATAAGCCTAATTAAAGTTTTTCCCCCCTAAGGTTTTGGTTGTACCTCTCTTGGCCATCGGATGAAAAAAATGGGCACAATCAGCACGATGCAGCTGAACGTCACCCAGAACACCACGTCATTATGGAACACAGCCAGGTCACCTAACAGCCAAAAAAACCCAAACAAACAAAAACCAGATGGATATCAACACAGAGAAATTATTTATTATTACCATTTAAAAAGAGCCTCATGTGATATCAGCCTTTACACAGGACCAATGGTGTGACTGGCACACATCAAGACTTAACACTTTGCCAGGCTTCCACCTAGGAAAGTGAAAAGACGAAAAAAATGTACTGAACAACTGTACAGGAGAATAAACCTTCATTACCATACACACAGTTCAGAGCAACACAGGCTGCAGCTACTGAACATTCCTAGAGGAGCCAGTCTCACAGGGAAATTCTTTTTTCTTGGCTCCATATCTGATTGCGATGGTGACTGCACCCATGAGATCAAGAGACGACTAGCACTTGGAAGAAATGTGATGGTCAACATTTTAAAAGAGCAAAGATATCAGCCTGGCAACCAAATGTGGATCAGACAGCATGAACGTTTTTCCAATAGTAAAAATAGCAACATATGGCTGTAAAACATGGACTCTGAGAAAGGCAGGCAGGCAAAGGATCAATGAATTTGAACTATGGTGCTGGAGACATCTGTGAAGTTTTCTGTGGACGTCCAGACTACGGACCCGAGCAGTTCTGGAATGGACCAAACAAAAAGAAGAAAGCAAAACCTGGTCATATCATGCAAAGAGGAAGAAACCACCCAAAACCATGCTGTCTAGATTTAATCAATAAAGATACTCGGCTGAAGATATCAGAACAGAAAGAAGCAGTGAGAGATAGGAAGAAATGGAAAGAGCATTGATCCACAGTGGCAGAGTTCTAGTGGACAGAACGGATGACCAGTCCAGATACGTATTGTGGTTATAGAAAATAATCACCCCTTCAAAATAATAATTATGTTGCTTTGCAGCCTAAAATGAAGGAGCACCTCGATGCACACAGAAAAAAAAATATTTAGTCAATGGTACCTGAGAAAAAAGGTGTAACTGATCACATTTTCCATTGCACACAAAGCTAACTGGCTTCCATCTGTGACCAACTGTTTATTAGTTCAGCATAAAAACAGCTATTCCTGGAGTACTCCAGTTCTTGGTAGTGCAAGGAAAAGTGCAAAAAAAAGATCTCAGAGATGAAGTTAAGGACAGAAGTCAGGAGATGCTCACAAAAGTCTTTATTTATCCCAAAGAGCACAGTAAAATCTATTAAGTAGAATAATTAAGTAATTAAGAAGAAAGTGTATGGCACTGCTAAGACACTCGCCAGAAAAAACCTTGAAACAGTCACAGGAGTTTATGACAAACAGTAGTTACTGTGTGGATGTGGCAACAAGGTCACATATGCTTCACAAATGTGGTTTATATGAGAGTGTGTCCAGAAAATAGTAAAGAAAGGCCACATTAATCCTTGACTGAGCTTCGCCAAAACACACATTTCATGGTCAGATGAGACCAAAGCAAAAAAATTATTTGGCTTCAAAACAAGTGGTATATCTTAAGGCATTAACACCAAAGTCGAATATTCGACTATAGAGAAACTAGTCAACGGCAGCTGAGACAAGTTGACTAGTTTGGCTCCGGTTGGCTGACGCTGACAAGAGTTCCTTGGTTTAACCAATTTCTATAGTCCCTTCATAAAAGGGGCGGTAGCGTTGATACGTAGAGTGGAATCTAAACAGAGACCACAACAAGACGAGAGAGACGGCACAGAGAACAGAGACACACATAACACGTGTGGAGATCCCAGACACACAAACAGTACAGAGACCTGGAGAACCTGCAACATTGACAGTACCGGCATTCTGCACAGGTCTGAAATGGCACCGCTAGCTAACATGCTATCGCTAATGTTCCCATTTTCTGTTTACATTTAAATTAACCAGAACATTAAAGGTATCAGCCACTCTTTGGTTTAGTTTAATTGTCATTTTGACTGTTAATGTTACAAAGAACTTTAATAAAAGTTGCTTAGTGTTGGACACTCGTGTTCTGGCGTGTGTGTGAGGTCACAACTCCGCTTTGACTATCTTGAGGGATTAGTCGACTTGAAAAAATCTGAAGTCGTTAATGTCCTAGTACATCTGGTGGAAAGTCAATAAAGCTCACCATCCAAAGATCACCAAACCTAGTAAACCATATAAAGAGGTAGTATCCAGCTGTGGGGTGGTTCTCTGCAGTAGGGACTGGGGCACTTGTCAGGACAGAAGGAAAATGGATGCAAAAAAATACCGTCAAATTCTTGAGAAAAACCTGCTGCTCTATTCCAGGAAGTTATCAATGGAATGAATCACCTCCCAACATGACAAACTCAAGCACTCAGCAAAAATGACCATCCAGTGGCTGAAGAAGAAAATGGTGAATGTCCTTGTGTGGCCTGGTGAGAGCCCCCATTCAACCCTAATATTTATCTGTGCAATTACTTGATCACCAACGGTCACAGCACCTAGTCAACAGAGCTTACATAAAGAACAGCAGGCAAATATTACCCGGCTAGGTTTACAAAGTTGGTAGAGAATTATCCACCCAGACTCAAGTCTCTAATTACAGTCCGGACACAGGGGGTGATCCATCTTTTTTCTAAACTTTTATCCTATGTTTTCACTTGGATTTTAAAAGTTGCATCAAGTAAATACAGCATCTAAATGTGAATACTTTTGTCATTCTTCTTCTTCTTAGTTTTCTGGTCAGAACAGAGCTTCAGAACAAAAATCAGTCTTAACAGCACAGTGAAAGATATCAATTTCAATTAAGTGTGCAAACTTGCACATTTTAGCTGCTGTATTTCATTTCTACCTCCAATTAAATATATGAATAAAAAAGGGGGTGGAAAAACCAGTCAGCACTGTTACAGGAAAGGCAGTATCCTGTTGGAAATGAAATACGTCAATGTTTTGACTGTAAGAAATGTTTTAACTAGTGATGCTCCGATCAGGATTTTTGCCACCGATACCAAGTACCGATTTTTTGTCTAGGTGATCGGCCGATACCGATGCTGATTCTGTTCCTTCCAGTTTATATACCTGATGTGTAAGCTCTCTGATCACCATTCACTTTTTCAGATAAAGTAATACTATAAATGTTTCCTTTGTCATGTGCGCAAGTGTGTGAGTTCTGTCCTGTTGTGTGTGTGCCCGCGAGAGTTCTCTCTTGTGTGGGTGTGGGAGTTCTTTGCTGTTGTGTGTGTGTGTGTGTGTGTGTGTGTGTGTGTGTGTGAGCGCGTGCCAGAGTTCTCTCATTTTGTGTTTGTGTGCGACTACTTTCCTGTTGTGTGAGTTTATCCATACTGTGGTCTTTTATAATCAGGTGATGATGTACCGGGTTCGGTACCCGTCCCTAATCCTCATGCATTGACGTCATTAACTGTGATCGGTTCCTAAGATCGGTGAGTTTAACAAGTATCGATCGAGTCATAAAGTCTGGTTATCGCTGATCGATCGGAGCATCACTAGTTTTAACTCTTGATGCAAATCAAAACTAATAAACTTACCATTCACTCTAGTAAAATATAAGATTTTTCTTTTCTTGTCTTACCGAGAGGTGTGAAGAAGACGACACATGAGACAAGAAAGCCGAGGATGAGTCCGACCACCACGACACACGCCATCACTGAGCCAAACCGCCACCAGGACATTACCAGAGTCACACCGCTAACCACACCCATCACTGCTGTCAGAGTCAGTCGGACTGCAGAGAGAGCAGAAAAACGGTTCCTGTTACAGCTTCTTATACCACAAGATTAATCCCCACTCAAAAGTTTGAATACACTTGAAGGAATGCAGGATACATTTTCAGACATATGTTGGAGTACTCTTACTAATGTGTGACAATCTACATGCATTATGTGAGACCAAAAACATTTTCTGTACAATACATAACTACTCAAAAGCAAATAACAGGTCCTCAGCGTTATCAAATATATCATTACCCTATGCATTTACCTAACTAGCAGTTCTGTAGGAGTTGTTTGTTCAGTTATATTATATTACAGTTTGAGCTACACATAATGTTGAAAAAAAACTCATTAGAATGAGTTGGGCCAGAGAAAATAAATTCTTCCTTGTGTGCCTCCATATTAACAGCACTTTAAGGAAAAGTTCAGAAAAATTATTCCACACTTTCCCCCAAATGGAGATCTAATTTTAAATCTTTAGTTTAAATCGGAAGTTCCCAATCTTATGTTAACAGACCAAGTCGAATCTTTTCTTTTAAAACCCACTAAACCCACATCCTTTTTTAAAATAAGGAAGTCCTGACTGTGAACTTCACAGTGAAGGAGAATGCTGCCATAAATACACTCAGTACAAAGGCTTCAACAGTGCAGTGTTTTAGACAACAGGGTTTGTTTTCAAAAAGCCGCCAATATGTGCGTCCGCACTTTTGACTGGCATCATGTAGAATCCAGCACAATGTCGTCATAAGTACAGCATAAATATTTCAAACCTGCAGCGCTACAGTCTGCACATCAAATCCTTTATTTCTGAGCCAACAATGAAAAGCGGATGGCGAGTCGTACTGCAGGTTCTACTTTCATCATCCAAACCTCTGCCAAGACCTCGGAGTGTGACAGCAGGGCCACAGTGAGAGCTGTATTGTGTCTCGTGCAGACTAACACTGCGAGCTCTACTGTAAGTTGGGTTAAGTAACAGTGTGGGTTGAGTGTGAATTCAGAGGAAATAATCAGGGCCAAACTTCAAACAACAACAACCACCAGCGCTGGGCTGCCCTCATGCATGTGCACCGAGAATGACTCATCTGACTCATGACTCATTTGAAGAGCTGGCCTTACACTTCTGGGTGAAAAAACAAGCTGAAATGTTTCTCGAGGTTTACGTCACTCAAGAGCTACAGAATCATCAACTGGGTTTTTTTTGTTCATCTGGCCATTCCACATTCTCTCTGCATTACCAGCATACAAACTGTCCAGTGACACTCCCTTCCAACTATCAGTTTGGCTTAACTCTCTTACGTTCTTTGTGTAACTAAATTGTTTTAAATGAAGCCAATGTAGCAATAATTGGGGAAAAAAAGTTTTCAACTGAACAGTGTGACTGAACTATAAACAGAAAAAGAGCACAGAGCTTCATTTAGGTTCAAATGTGAGATAAACATATTTGCTACCAATGAAATTCGTCATGGATGTGACACAAATTTGACAAATATGACCTCCTGATTTGTATTCTGTTTTTATTTTTATGGACTTCCTCACTAACACACTATGAAATCAATTTTGTCCATCTAAATAGGCCACAGAGAGGATGTGGACTGTGGTTCAGTACTACAGTAACTCAAGGAAACTGACTTACTGTCGTAATCTAGTGTGGTGGTTCTTGTGATCAGCACAAAGAAGAAGAACGCTCCGAAGACAAAGCCCATACAGAACAACTCTGAGGAAAGATAGGGATGGTTGATACATCAGTAACATGTAAAGGCATGTGAGCATTTTATAGGTCACTGTAGTCAGTCAGTTTTTCATGTCCACTGCAGCCACATGCCCAAAAAGGAAAGGAGGGGGGGCACAAAAAAAAAAACCCAGAGTGCTGAACATGTGCTTGAGATCAGCTCAGTATGATCATGGGTTCCATTGATTGTAAAAACTGATGAATCATCTTTGTTAAAAAAAACCCCAACTGTGATCCATCATCTCGTAACACATAATATGCTTGACATTTCTAAATAGCTCTAACTGTTCTCAGTACACATTAATTTATTTTAATTATTTATTCAACCCTGCATGACCTCTGTACCCTGTGGCTGTTAATCTTGCGCAGTATGAAAAATTATGTTAAAAATAAGTGTTCCCATGCCATACACAACATTTGTGGGATTTGTTTTTTGTTTTTTTAAGTAAACTGGTAACCTCCTCCCTAAATTACTACCAGTTCCGAGCCAAGACAAATGTGAGGGAGCTCTAAAGTCCAGGAGAAGGCATAGTAATCATCTGAGAATTTCACTTACCACATTTGAAAAATCGATGCCCAACGAAACATACAAAAAGCCCTGCAAGTCCAGCTATGGTGAAAAAAACTTTGGTAGATATTTTTCCTGAGGGAAAAAAACAAACAAACAAACAAACAAACAAAAAAATCCCACAGGATTAGAAAAATTCAGGAAGGTTACCAAAGCTCTTCTAAACTAAAGGCAATCGAAATCTACACCTGACAAATTTATTATAATTTTATAAAATCAGGGTTTCTCTGATTACATGTAAACTTGAAATCAGACAGCGAGGCTCCACCAGTGGATCTGTAGTTTTGAGGGAGGACTGGCTTTACGTTTACTGTTATGACATTGTATGTAAAAGTACAGTAATCCATCATTGCACACAGTGTAGTCAAACACATGAAAAACTCCAATGGCATGAAAACAACAATAACCTTTCATTTGAATGTGGTAATGCTGGTTAACTTATCAAAAAACAAAACAAAAAACAAAAACCAGAACACAAATCCAATGAATCACCTAAAGTTTCGCAGCCATCTAGAATGGAGGCAAAGCTGCAGGCGTAGGTGTGCACAGGGATGTACGACGCTGATGTGTTGGAGACAGGGTCTCTTACAACGACGGAGTAGATCACTCCCTGCCCTGGGATGGAGCTGAATGTCACCTGTGTGTGATCTCTGGAGGATAACGTCATTAGCTAGAAAACAAAGTAGGAGAAAGAATTTGAAACACGAACTAGCTAAAAAGACTTCGTACTTAAACACAATGCACATGTAGTCTACGACTCAACATATGAAAATATAATAAATAAGATTACATTTTCTGAAACTGGGTTTAAGTCTTCAATTTAGGATTTTTAAATAAACTGAAATGAATAGCCAGATCATTTTCTATAAAAGACAAAAATGAGGCTGGACTTCTGTTCTTACTTCAAGTTAATTTCTCAGTGACAAACCTCATACTACACCCATAAGTGTCTACTCTAAAGTATATCATCTAAAGTAATATTTGCCTACTTCTGCAACATGATAAATGCGCCTGCCAAAAGAATGTAGACATATATCAGACATCTATATGCTGTAATTCTGAGTACCTTTCTTCCATTTTCCGCCATGGTAGACACACTGGCTGCCCTCTGTATGCCACTGATCAGGCTCTGCTCTGACAGGTCATTCTCAGGGAGGAAGTACTGATACACATCGTATTCCAACCGCCAGCGAGTACTGGAGCCCGTCTCCACATCACAGGCTGGGGGAGGGACGCCTCTGATTGGGGTGAGAGACAGAGAGACAGACAGAGAGAGAGAGAGACACACAGAGAGAGAGACACACAGAAAGAGAGAGAGGGTGTGAGAAAGGGTTAGATTTCAAGAAAAAAAGTGCACAAGAGAGATTTGAAGAGTAGAATGGAAAGAGGGAACTTGGGACTCCAGCAGAAGTGGGAACACTGGCCATAGAAAAGGAAACACTGACCACAACACTTCACATATCAGATTAAATGCTGTAAAATTAGCTTCTTCTTAAAAAGTGTGTATGATACTCATTATACAACAGGGTAAAGACTATGTATGTAAATGTGAGAGTTTTTTTTTATATCTCTTACCTTTCGTGTCCTATATTAGCAGGAGCAAAGCTAACGACGGTCTCAAAAATGTTGTAGCGCAGGTAGAGGTTCGGGTCATTCACCAATGGAAACTCCATATTGCAGGCCCCAGGAATGGGATCTAAAACAGCACAGAACCACCACCAGCAAGTCTATGTCACTGTCCTATCATCTTTCAACGTCATCACCACAATGAAACCCAAACATTAGAATGTGCTAAAGGCTTCTTCTGCTAATAACAGATTGCTTCCACTAAAACAGACATTGTTTTGTGTAACAAAACGAAGAGGTTTACTTCTCTTGTAAATAACCGTTTGTGAAAAGTAATGTGTCACATTCTCTTCCTCTACCATCTGGCACACTGTGGTGAAACTGACATGTTTTTAAATACATTAACACAAACCATATCTATTTACGGCTTCATTGTTTGACATTTTAGCAGAAATTTCAAACTAAATTTGATTTGTGGTAGCATATAACATTATTCAGGTTACAGTGACATAGATAAATAATCAACAATATACCAGTGCTTGTGTAGGGCAGCAGAACACCAGTGCCCACAACAGGATCGCCATCAGGATCCAGCAGGTAGCAGGAGAGAGTGGACTGAGCAGGCATGAGCAGAAACAGAAGTCCTGAATCGACCCCAGTGAGTGAAGAACCATACACTGGAACCTGCAACATACATACACACACACACAAATCAGCTATAGACACAGATGTTGCTCAAAGCAAGAGTGATCTTTACAAGATCTCCTTATTATCTCATGGTCCTGTTCTAACACAGTCCAATAAACAATGCTTCCACTTCAATTTGCACAGATTAAAATACAGGCTTCAAGCTCACAGCTAATACTGTTTTAATAAAATGGTCTCCATTCAAAGTATAAAATAATGTGTCAGGAACTACATCAGCAAGTCCATCTAATACTACTTAGCACCCTGCAGATTTGAGGTCTGTTTGTAAATTCAGTCATATAATTTGTATATGGATGCAGATTTTTGGGTAACCAGCCATTTCCTCCTTGTTAGCAAGATTAAACTCTGGTGCAACATTAAAAGATGGAAACTAACCAGCACCAAAATAAAGAATAACGGCATTTTAAATTCTCCAGCACATTTCCAGTACTTGCTATCAGACAAAGTTTCAGCAGCATTAATACAAAGGCTCTTTAACTGCATTAACAGGCCATTTAGCATAATGAGTCATGTAATATTACACAACGACATTTTGGTAAAGCATCAGCAGCCGCATTCAAACTCAGAACGAGAGATTCCACCTGGCTCATGCCATAAAAATCACACATTCAAAATAATAAATTGACCGATCTACTGCCAATCACGTAGTTGGATTTCAGTCGATTGTGATTTTACAAAGAAGAAACTTCCGAAGATGTCTAGGCTGAGCAACTCTAAAGGGAAAACAGGGCACATTTGATCAGCAAAAATCCTTATTCATCGTTTGCCACTCTGCACTTTTAGAAAATCATATTATATGATCATGTATGTATGTGCCTGGTGGACCTCCATATCTGGGGCCGTGACGCACAGTACGGAGATAGTAGATCAAAGAAGAGATAACTGGGTTTTACAAGACATTGCTCCGCATGCAATTTCACTATACAAGTTTAAACACATTTCTCTCTGACTGCTGGTCAACAGTATGAGCCTGACTGACTGCACAGATCTCATATTTCTGAGGGCTCTGTGTGTGGTGGAGAAAAGCCTGCCCTTGTGATTAAGCCCTCACATGATCCTACACGCTCAGAGCAAAACTGCGCAAGTCAATTCTCAGCAGACTCCAGCAACGGATTTTGAGTGTGAAAAGTCCCCATTTCGTGTGTGTCTGCTGATGTTAACTCCTGCATGCATGCGTGTGTGTGTGTGTGTGTGTGTGTGTGTGTGTGTGTTTGTATCGTACGGATCTTCTCCAGCGTGCTCCGCATAAGTCCGTCTCTCTCCCTCAGTCTGGTGAACATGAGTTCGGAGCGCGCCGTCTTCAGCACGTCCTCCTCCGCCTTCGCCATCAGGCCCAGTGAGCTGCGCCGCCTCCCCGCGCTCGTGCCACCCTCGCCACCCGTGCCCAGGGGGGTCCAGCGCTGCATCCGCATCCTCAGCAGCCGGGGGAGGATGCTCAGCAGCACCTGCACACACTCCGCCATCAGGGCTGCTGCAGTTTCAGTCACATTATTTACTTTAAACCAGCGTCTCTCTGAGTGAGAACCCGTTCCAGTCCAGTGTGTGTTAAACTCCTCCACAAGCTCCTCATTCTGCTTTATGAGGGACTGATC